>VZTY01002575.1:0-25386 GCA_013400935.1 Turnix velox | reverse complement strand
GTGGGGCCTGAGGGATGCTCCTCCTGGTGTCTGTGCTGCAGGACATCACTGGTGAGTTGCATTTCCAAGGGGACACGGTGGGAGGAGAAAGGCCAGGGGGCCTGCTGGCCCCCCGGTTGGTTAGGCAGGGGGAGGGATGGGTGGGAGGGAGAGTGATGGACTTGTGTTCTCATCTCTTGCCTTCCTTAATGCTCTGTAGGCTTTGCTTGAGGTCAGAGGAAGGCTTAGCAGGAAAGCAGGAGACTTGTGTCTAATAATAATATGGAAAAATAATTTGCTTCCAGCCTTTTTTCCAGAACAAAACATTTTCTTTGTCTTTCACGTATCTTCCATTCCTGGAATCACTTCATGACAAGGAAAGACAGAGTCTGTGACCTAGATCCTATGTTTAATCAAATGACTTGCCCCTTATTGCATGGTCCAGGGAGTACCCTTGTGAAACTGGTCACTTTGAAAGTGTAACTGTGATGTCCTTCAATCAAGCAGGCAGCAACAGTTCTCCAATGGGTAATGCTGGCTTCATTGTGCAACTGCACATTCTCCAAATGAAGAAAAGTAACCTGACTGAGTAGATAAGACTGTCATCATAATTTCTCCAAGATGGACTCATATGGACCCTGCTCTTCCTGTTAGTTTTCCACCTTCCTGTTACTTAGCAATGTGATGTGCAAATATTTCTTCTGCTGATGAAGAGCAAGATGGTACTGATATCATCTCTGCCACTGACAGCTAAGCCACTGTTATTTAGATGGAAAAGAAGTGGTAGATTTAGCCACTGGTGAAATTTTGTTCATGCACTGCAGTCTTCAGGGAAAAGGCACATAGTTCCTCTCTTTATGTGTCATAACTGAAATCATGACATGCTAGAAATCTTGCCAAAAAATATAGTTCTTGGGCTAGTAAGTGTCACCACTAACTTCTGTGCTGATGTCAGACTGGAAAGCAACCTCAGCCAGAAAAAATAAACCAACTTTGGTAATTACAGCCTCTCATCCAAGTATGCCATATACAAGATGTATGTGTTCCCTCCTAAAATGCTGATCAGGTTTACAAGTTGATGTTTGCAGAAGAGTGTTAGTGTAGACTAGCAGCAAAGCAATATTCCTAAGAGTAAAATATGGCATATTAGAATAATGCCATAATGGAATAAAAGCATCAGAAGAAAAGAAAAATGGCAGCTTTAACACACTTTAACTGGCTCCTGTTAAGATTTTTCAGGTGAATGGGAAGTCAAAAGCAGAAGTTTGTGCTATGCCTTGATTTTCAATAATATTAGGTGTAAGGTGTATGTTAGGAATTAACAGCAATTAACCTTTGGGACTTTACTCCTTGGGATAGAAAATAGAGCCTAAGGTGCTTAATGTCAAAAGACTGAGATAACTGAATAGCCCAAGCCAGGACATGCCTTTTCTAGATGGAAAGGTACTGCTCAGAAAAATCAAATTCCCTAGTGCAATTTAATATAAATAGTCATTCCTTCTGTACAAGTAGCCATACCATGCTTAGCAAAGATCTCATGTTAAGACTGAAGAGTAACATGAGAGGAAACATCTGTTCAGTCAACTTGAATGAAAATTCTTCTCAAGTGAACTTTCAAAGTAAGAGATTAAGGTTATTGTGAGAGAGAAGGCACAGTGTTCATCTACACGGTGGTCATCTTCCTATTTGCAGAAGGGAAATAAGAATCAATCAATAAATGCCTTAAGATTTGGCTTGTGCTCAAACAGAAAGTAGAAGTCCCCAAACCATCCTGAAGCTTCCTGATCCTTGAAGGGAAAGACTCAATAAACCATCTCAGCCTCATTACTGAGACAATATCCACCCTGACTCAGAAGTATTTGTGTCTGCTGCAAAACCTATTCCAGTAGCAGGTATTTCTGAAGAATAAACAAATCCTTCCTTCACTTCAGCAGCAGGACCACTAACCTTTCTGTACTGGCTGTTTGCTCCTTCCACAAAGCAAGCACTGCCTCCTTTTGCATTCCTGACCTTTCCTCAATGTCTCTCTATTTGTTGCTTCTGTCCTTTTTAAAAAGCCTCTTATTGATGTTTCTAAACTGATGGGGGAACATAAACAAGTAATAAAGAAAGGTTAACAATACTGAATCGATACTACAGAGAGAGGCGTCAGGGAGATGGAATTGAGGAGGTTGACTGGGAAGGAAAGCAAAAGGCCAAACTTAATCACAGTGCTATTGGTAATTAAATTACATTTTGGATTTTTTTTGAAGAGGAAGAACTAATGAAAGCATAGAATCATACTGGGATTTTAGAAAAAGCAAAACACCTGAATAGAATCTCTAACCAAGGGCTTTTGTGTATCCTTGTTAAGAGTAGAATGAGCTATTTCAGATGTTGTGGATTTTTTTTTCTGAATGCAGAGAAAAAGAAAACATTTAATGTTGAACCAGGGGAGTTATGAAGATATGGCCTTAGATCTACTGGGGAAAGAAAGAGTAGGTCCCACTTCTAGATCTGATAGCTCCTCTTGAAGTGTTCCAGCACATCATTGTCTAATGAGACCATCCAGTGCCTAGTGTTGGGTTCGAAGTCTCTGTGTGTTGCAATGACATATTCCTTTAACTGGTTTCCTTTATCAGCAAGATTTTTCATTTTCTTGTTAGTTTTGCCATCAAAATTTGTTTCCTATCATTGCCCCACATTATTCTTTAAATGCTTTAAGTCCATGCTCATTACAGATTTTGCAGCTACCTTTTTCCTCCTATGAGCACCACCATTTTTTAACAGTGTTTAATAGCATCTTAAGGATGTGAGTAAAAGCCCAGTAAGTTACAGTCATATCTCTGGCTATTGTAGCTTTGGTCTGAAGTCTACAGTAATTTCTTTTCAATTCTTGTTGTACAGATATATGTAACAGATATTTTTCCAAACCTTCTTTTTTTTCTCTGGTCTTTGGAATCAGTTATCCAAATTTGAGAAGGTACGTTTTGAGAGGGGTGATTGCAAAGTGGAGGGAAGCAGAATCATTTCTGCAGTGGTTCGGTGGCAAAGAATCAATCTTCATATAGCCAGTGCTTGCCTCTATTGAGGCTTAAACTGAAGATGTTGGGAATTTGGCTTTGGAAGTTAGCTAGAGCAGGATTATGCACTTTTCAACCTCAAATACATCCCATTATCGGAAGCACACAGACTCTGCCTGTGGTGGTGTGCAAACATGGAACTCACAGAAGTCACTACTGTTGCAGTGTTATAGTCATGTTCCTTAGTTATACGTATGTACAAGCACACCATACTCCAAATGGGAGTGTGTCATCAGTGGGACACTGCCTCCGAGAAAACCTTGAACTTTCTGGTTTCTTCATGCATGATATCCTAGATTTATTTATCTTCTAAGAACGGGATGGTGGCTGTTTCCTCTTTCTTACTCAAGCTTTCTGTGGAAAAATGGTTCTTGAGGAAAGCTTCCTGAGATGCAAGAGACCACATTTATAAAAGTTGTTCTTTCATAGCATTGTGTTACAATCTAAATTTAAAAGCCTCATGTCCAAAAATACATTGGGTGGCCATGCCCATGTGTAAGAACCTGAAGGATAAAAATAATAATGCACTGACTAAAGTGTCTCATTTAGCCAGCCTTCACAATTCAACCTAGTTGGCCATTATCTGTTGGAACTGGTACTTCCCCCAAACTCTTGCAAATTTATGTCTTCAGCTGGAATTCAGATAAGGTCTGAGATTCATAGCCAGTTCCTTATTTTGAATGTGCATTTCTTGCCTTGCATTTCACAGCTAGGAGTGTGACTTCTGCACCTGCTTATGGGTCTCCAGAGCATCTCCCAGTAGAATATACCAACTGCTATCCTGGTAAACACAGGATTGAGGTTTGTTTTAGAGTTGGGGCTATTGTTATGTAGGACTCGGTGTTTTTCATTTTCTCCTTGCTAATGATCTTGTGCAGTGGTTTCCTCAGAAAGTGATTCAAAGACTCAGATGCTAATGAGCAGGTCTCTCTCATTATGGCAGGCAAAGCAGCGTAATGGGAGCAAGAAAAATAATTAGCATGAATGAGGGAAGGATACTGGGGATGGGAGGGTGAGAAGTCACTGTGTTTGTCAAAACTTGCATCGTGACCATCCAGAAATGGCTTTGAATGAGAGGTTGCCAAGTTTAGTTTGTGTGCTGCCTGCAATCTCCAGATTTCAGATGAAAGGTGCCAAACGTGCCAAGAATGAGACACCCATAAACGAGTCCCCATTAGGCTCTGTAACAGGAAAATGTTACTTGCTTGCCCTCCAACAGCTGCTATTCATTTGCTGTCCCCCTTGTCTTCTTCAGCCCTCCCTCCTTCCATAGGAATTGATGTGATTCTTTCTCTGCTCAGTGGCAACACCAGCCTCCATGTGCAGAGCAAGACCATTTAATTGCTTTCTTTCCCTCAGCTTTGGGCAGGCATGGCAGCTGGCTGTGGCAACAAGTCCATCACTAAGGCTTTTAAAATATTCCTTCCACCTTCATAGTCTGGTCATGTAATCAACTGTGAATGAGTAGGAGGGAGGCACGGAGGGCTGCAAACACTAGACTTACAATGGAGCAACCTGGAGTGCTCTCAGATTAGTATTTGGTTTTTCTTCCCCTCATTTTCCCCCTGAATTTTGCACATTGGTCTGTAGGAGAGAGAAGACTGGAAAGGTTGTGCTCACAGAATGACTAATGTCTCTACCCAACAAAAAAACACCTGATCAACAAATGAGACTTGCATTTGACTCAAGGGTATTAAGGAAGCCTAGTAAGCATTCCTGGAGCTTCTTTTACTATAACAAAGGGTGCTGGCAACAGATTTCAGTTTGGACCATTCAGGTGAGACAGATGGCAACATTTCTTGACAAGGAGGTTGCTGCAGCAGAGGAACAGGTTGCCCAAAGTGGTGGATCTCTTTCCTTGACAACTTTCTGGACTTGGTACCTGAAGCTACAGTTGCCCTGTCTAGCATTGGTGAAAGTCCTGTTTTGAGTGTGAAGATGTAGTAGAGACCTTCACAGAATCCTTCCAACCAGCATTTCTGTGATTATTTTTATGGAAAATGCTGTCCCAGGAAGCACTGAATTTTTTCTGATCATAGCTGCAAGGAGAGCCTAATAAAACATACCAAGTTGGGAAGCTCTTAAAGCAAGTGGCAACTTTGTGGTGTCCAACACTTAGCGTAGAAAGACGAAGCCTGCTCCTGCAATAGATACTACAACCCTGTAAGTCAAGAGAGAGTCAGTCTTTAATGTTTAATGTGAGTTTTAGTGTTCCATGATCTGTGATTTGCACAAGCAACATGACTCTTTGAAAATGCCAACTGCTTGTTCTCTTTAATTGTAGCTCAATGTCATCAAAGAGAACACTGGTGCAGATGCTGGTACTCCCAGTTCGTGACAAACATCCCAGCTCTCCCCATGTCTCTTTTCACCTTAGCAGTAAGAAAACTTCCATTATTAAAAATATGAATAAAGCTTAGATCTCAGTTTTCCTCAGTTAGAGTTAAAAAAACCTCAGAGGCTGTCAAGCCTCCTCTTTTGACACCTGAGAAAATGACCACATCCAATTAAAGATATGTCTTCCCTCTGGCCCCCAGGAGAGGGCTATAAAACGGAAAACCAGAATGGATAACTGTAGCTCTGCCTACACCAGCTAAAAGAGTTGGAAACTGAGACATCTAAAGGCTAGCAACATGTGTTTGCATCATCAGGACATCCAAGGATCAACATAGCCCTGCTGCTCTGAGGTTTTCCCAAATTAGAATTTTCTAATATTGCCATGAGCACATGATATCAGTCAAAACCAACTCCATGGCCAACTTCCCATCTAGATGAATTACTCAAAGGTCAGCAGAATCCATGCTGGCAGACACCAACTGAGCACATTCCTGTATGTCTCGGCTAGAATCAAGAACAGAGAAAAGCTGCTCTTTTTTAAACTTCTACACAATATCTTCCCAATTCCTCCATTGCAGAGTGAGCTTGCTCTGCTCTCTACCATGGAAAAATCAGTGCACCACGTATGTACTGATCACAAAGTGACACTGCTGGTTTTGATTCTTCCTTATGGCAGAGACGCTCTGCTCTTCCGTTGAACATGAACAGAAGTGCCTTCAGCTCTGCAGAATTTGTGCTGGGGACAGGCAGAGGGGGGCACACTGACATTTGATCCTCTTCAAGAAGAAAAAAAGTTTCCTTTCCAAATTTGGCAACATCCTTCACAAACTCTTGCTTCTGCTATAGGGCAGATTTATGCAATTCCTTTAAATATTTACCACCATAACCCATGCCACAAAGAAACATTATTACTTTTTAACAAACATTAAAATTTAAAAACAGAATAAAAGCCCTGCCTCATACCAAAAGAACTTTTCCTTCAGACAAACGGGATATGTACCACATCATGTCTACAAACATAAAGAAACATTTTTTTAAAGAAAAAAAAAAGCACTTGCAGCAGCACTAGCCTTAAATTTTTCAGTGTCAAGGGTTTTTTGGGAATAGTGTTCATTTTTAGTATTGGGTTTGGCCAGTGATGTAAAATCAAACTAGAACTTCCAATAATTGCAAATAGTAGGTGCAAAGAGATTCCCTCTGATACCCTCACCATACACATACACCCTACTTACTGGAAGTACTCAAGGTAGCAAGGACTATTTAATATTCTTACCTATTAATTACCCACCTTACAAAGACATGAGGGCATAGCTATTTTTTTGCCTCCACACTGACTTTACCAACCAGTACAAATCAGGCACCATGACATTGTGTGAACTTAGTATTGTGGTTTCTTTGTGGATTTTGTTAATGGCTGGATCTGATGTTTTGGATTAACCTTAAGACTGGAACAAAGAGTAGCAGCTCTGTTGGCAGTGGGCAAAGTAGCATTAGATGTAACACTCAATCATTAGTTCTCTGTCTCAGGAAATCCCAGCATGCTTTATATTCCACAGGCAATGAACAGTTGTATTGCAGAAAAATCATTTGGGTCAAAAGATGCTGTATGTCTGCAAACAGTGACTGAAACCAATTAGGAGAGAACAGAAAGATTTGCTTCTCTTCAAGACCAGTGACTTGCAGGCTGAGCAAAGCACTACAGGGAGAAGTACTCTTAGACAAAAGATGCTGTGGCCTCAAGCCGAGGTCAAAGGCAGACTGGTGAGGTACTTAGAAAATAGATACTTTCAGGGTTATAAGTTACACAAGCCCCATCAGACTCAGAAAGTCACAAGCTAATGATAGTTGGATGTATGCAGAACACTAGGAAGGAAGTATCTCGCAGACTTGCCTTGTTCCACTCTTCTGTAATCTTCTGCTTATGGTTCTTGCTGGAAAGAGCAGCCCTGGTGGTCCTTTGTTTTGATTTGACCCCATATGAGCATTCCCGCCTTCTGATTTCGTGCACACTTTCCAGAGTGAGAATCAATAGACTGTACTATATGCCTTCTTCCCAAATACTCCATATTCCCCAGCTTTCCCATATTCTCCAGTCCTGAAAAGTCTGTCATCCATGTGAGACAAATTCCCTGCACCCTGTGGTAGAAGACTAGAGGAAGACAAAAGAACTCAATACGGCAGAAGATGCTACCTGTCATCAAAGCTATGTTCTCCTCTTTCAATAGCAGTGTTGAAACAAACTTGAGCCATCATCTCTAAACATTGGGGTGAGGATTATGGTTTTTTTCTTGTTGGAGAGTGATATATACTTCTCTTGGGGATGATAATCTTTGCAGATTTCAGCATAACTTGTTGTGCAGGGTTTCACTGCAATCAAAATTTGCCTTTCCTGACATTGCGGAGCAAAGTATTCCTTGGAGAAATGTTACCTAACTTTACCAGAGATCATAACTCATGGGAGAGACCAATCCAGTAATTTCTGTTCAGTATTGCCCTAACAGTTGCCTGCTGTTGCTGCAGCATTGCCAAATGTCTCTTCAGTGCTTTATAAATGGCAAGATATATAGCTACTTATTGAAGTAAGAACAGTGATTCAGAAGTGGATTCTGTTCATAGGGAATTAAGAGGAAAACCAATCATGTGAGCCCTTATTAGGAAATATGGATTTAGCTGCCAATATCTTGGCAATACCAGCCACTGGAAGAAAGGCAGCAGCTGACAGCTAGGGTGTTTACGTTCTACACATCACTGTCCTCGGGAGAGCTTGATTGCCTTCTTCAGCTCACACCACAGAAGTGCTTTGCTCTTCACGTTAAATTTGAAGCCTCCATTTTCTCCAGCGTTAAAAAAATAAAACCCACTGCTCAGGCAGTGTAATTCTCCTCTAGCTCGAGATTTGCTAATGCATTGAGGTCATTAATGTTTCATGGTGGTTCCATTTCTGCATGCACACAAAGCCTTTTAAACACCCTGACTTTAATGAACTCCTCCTGTTTCCCAGGAGGTTTTTGGATGCAGAGATGGTTTCCCCTAATGAAATAGCCCAGGCTTTTTGTTTTGAAGTTGTTTACATAGTTAATAGCCCCTTAAGGGGAAAAAGCGAAATAGAAGCTTAAATGTAGAATACAGCTCCACAGATGGAGAACACAAGTCACTTGGAGAAATAAATCATTGAGTTGTGAAGAGTATGTTTTTTTGGGTTTGATTTTTTTTTTCCCAGCTCAATTTTCGTCTCTACAAAGATAAGTGAAGATCTTCCCAAAGGGATGGGAAAAGTGAAGGAGGAGACCAAGAAGGATATGTCCATCCTACAGTCCATTTGCTCCTTTTTATATGAAAATGTCTGATAAAAAGATACCATTTCCCTTTGCTCCAAGTTCTTGACTAGGTACAGTCTAGTACAATGATCCTGGGTTGGATATTCTGGGGAGCACTAATGCCAGGGTTAACACATCTCTCCCCATCTCTTCTTTTTCTCAGCTGATCTGTCATCAAGTGTTGTTACTTCAAATGTAAGTGTCAGTAAATCAAAATGAAAGAGATGCTTTTGTCTCCTTTGCCTTTCTTTTACCCACATTTAACTCATCAAGCCCATTTCAATAAAAAATTCAGAAGAATTTCAAATAGTGAAGGAAGGTGTGCAACATCATATAACTGTGGTTTCAGATAGTTGCCATGGTGGTTGTTAAATCCAGAAAATATATGAGTGGTCTATTATTTCTGAGACTGAAGCTCAATAAAAGAAAACCAAAACAACACCACACACAGACAAAAGCCCCAAAGAGGCATTCAAAGTGCCATTTGTTTCACTCACCTGATGCAGTCCTGCATAATTGCATAATGAAATATGCTTAGAGCAAAATGATCCAAATTGCTGGTGTCACAAGGCTGACAGTAAAACGTCTCAGAAAACAGCAGGCTTCTGATGAGGAGCTGAATGTTTGCATTTTCAAAAGAGAAGTGGGAAGAAGAGTGGGACCAACCTGGAGCCGCAGAGAATGATGTCTTGTCAGAGCAGAAGGGGAAATGGGCTGGCCAGAATGAAGACAGTGAGAAACATTGCCTCAAAATTAGATAGGTGGTAGGTTGTTTATCAAGACAGCTAAACTCTCACTTACCAAGTCAATATGTTTTCATCAGTCTTACGTTGGCTCTCTCTGGTGCTACATGGGTTCACTTGAAAGTCCTATTTGATGTGGCACGGATTTTCAGAATACCTCAGAGAATTGGAGGCCAAAAGACCAAGAGGTCCTCCACAGGAAACTGCAAGCTGATTTTAACAAATTCTCATCCTTATGCAAAATACTATTTTTTGGCTATGCAGAGTGGGAAAAAAGTAAAGCAAGAAATGAGACACGAGATGCTTCCTGCTTCAGCCCATTGAGCCACACAAGGCTTGGGGATCCTTGCAAGCACTATATGTGCTGTAGCACATCGATCATTGGAAATAGCTTTTCTGCTACTCATGCAATCAGCTTGTGCAGGCACTTTCAAATGATGCGTACACCTGCCTTGGCTTAACTGGGAATGAACTGGAACAACTGCAGAACTCTTGGATTCAGCCAGTGCTTTCCAGATGGTTGGCTGGGCAGGTGGATGAGGCATAGGCTGCTGAGCCATGCCATTTTTAATCATTTGACTTGCTAATTTTGACCAAAACTATCAGGAATGGGTAATTCTACCTGACACAGAGAGCTCTGGATGGTGTTTGCTAAACTTTGGCATCTCTTTCAGTCTGGTTGACACTGCCAAAAGAATGGAGAATGGCTTCTGTTTCATGACGCTCAGCTCTAGCTGACACATCATGCCTCAACTCTCTCTAAACCAAATTGTAATGCTTTGATCTTAGAGTAACAAATACAATGCTGTTTTGTCTTTTTTGGAGGCTTCAATGCATTTAGGTGAATCAATGCCCATCTCTTCAATTTCAGAGTGAGTGCTGCCACTGCATTTAGCTTATCCACAGCAGAATCCCGCAACTCAGCATGCAGCTGGATATTCCCCACTGTTGTAACTATCTTCCTTGCTGTGTAGTTAGTAAAACTTCTCTCATCTGTGGAGCATTAGAGCCTGTCTCAAGCAAATCAGAGAGATCAGCTTCCCATTTAAGAAGTTCTCAAGTACAGTGAGAAGGTGGACCAGCACATTTCTCATGACAACACTGGGATCACTTCTGTTTGTTCATGCCGGGGCAGGGGCTGGCATCAATCAGCATAAGTCTGCTGGCAGTCATCATGATTGACTGGAATCAGAGCAGCATCTTGAACTAAAACTTTGCATATCCACTCTTTCTATATAGCATTATAGACTCACAGAGTTCAAAGGGACCTTCAGAGGTCATCTAGTCCAACCTCCCTGCAGTGAGCAGGGACATCTTGCACTAGATCAGGCTGCTCAAAGCCTCATCAAGCCTGGCTTTCAGTGTCTCCAGGAATGGGCCCTCCGCCATTTCTCTGGCAGCCTGAGCCATTGCCTCACCACCCTTATGATGAAAACCTTCTTCCTAATGTCTAACCTAAACCTACCCTGCTCTAGTTTAAAACCATTGCCTCTTTTCCTATTGCTACTTCCCCTGCCCCATATGCATTTCTCACTGATCAATGCAAATACTAGTCAGGTGGTAGGGAGTTCAGCTAAACCTGTCTTAGCCAAGAAGTCATTGGAGTGCATGAACACAACTTTGTGGAGCCTATGAATTCATCAGAAGTTCATCAAGACAGTTGTTACAAAAGCTCACAAAGAGGTCATCTTCCTGTGACACTTCCACTTGCAAATGGGAAGAGAGAAGAGAATGGAAAGGGTGAGAAGGGAAGAGAAAGGGCAAATCATGAATGCAAATAATATTTTTAAAAATACCTACTCATCCTTCCTTTTTTCTTTTTAATTTTCCACAGTTCTAAACAGCACACTGACTTAAGATTCTTGTGATGTTTGGGGCTTTTTGTAATACTTTTTTCCTCACTAATTAGAAATATCTCAGATTGTGGGTTTTGAATTACAAGGAGTATTGTGCATAGGTGCTATCTAATTAGCACTAATTGAATAATAGGAAGGAATGCTACATTTTAATCAGAAACCAAGATTTTACAGCAGAAAACTTTTAATTATGGGGGATACTCTTAAGTCATGGCTTGCAGGTTACACCTGCACACGTTAAGTAACTAAAGAGCACAGTCTGTTCCAGCAAATAATGATTCATATTTTTTTCTCTGCTTGGGCAAGTTAAAAAGAAAGATCCACTTTTAAAGTATGCAGTGAGCATCTACTGAAGGGAGGAAGGAATAAGTCTTCCATTCACACACCAGATGTTCCCATTAAACAACCATTCTCAAGAAAGCTCAGCTCATGTGGAAAGAGAGAGTGCCAGAGTTCAGAAGAAGGAAAGAGAGAAAAAAGTTGACTTGTAAAATGAAGGCAGCTGCTGAAGAGATATTGCTAAGTTTTGGCGTAGTACACATCAACCCAGCACTGCAAGGGGTGAGGACCAAGCTGGCATAAATCAGTGCAGTTCTCTGAAAGTTAGAGTGACTGGCATCAGAGCAGAACACTGATTTACACCACCCCCCTCATCCTGCGGCTTCAGTAGCTGATGGACTGTGACCTTCTTTAATACCTCAGGGATCTGGTACATTTTCTGGCTACATTTTCTGGTAGCAGAAGTGGCATGATTGAGATTTTTTAATGTTTTCTTATATACACTCTAGAAACCTCTTTAGGCTTTTGCAAAGGTCTTAGAAATTAAGAGATTTAAGAGCTCAAAACAAAGCAGACACCTCCCCAAACTTCTCATAGTCTTTGTCTTGTTAAAAATAACACTCACCAGTGTATGCATAGCATATGCAGGTATTGATATTGAGGGCATAGGTAGGACAGCTGGATTAACTTCTGCATCATTTATTTTTGGGCATTGGACGAATAACTCTCATTTACAGCAGCAGCCTGGCTCAGAAGAGTTCGCTCCCATGCTATTTGCCTTTGCTAATTGGTCATCTTCTCAGTTCAGCCCTGCTGCTCAACCAACCAGAGAGCAAACTGCACTTTCTCACCTACCTCTTTCTCAGTGTTGCTTCATAATTTAGAAAGAATTAATGGTATTCAAATCACAGAAGCTGTGATTTCCCATTGGGCCCCTCACAGTCTGTTGCTTGGAGTAGGTAAGTAAAAGGATATGCAGGCTGAGTTTAAAACCCAGACTTCATTTCTGGACTTTACAGTAGCAAGAGGGAGCAAGATTTCCAAGTGTCATGGTTTGGGAGAGGCTAACACAAACCCAGCATTTGCTAAATTGCCAAGAAGAAGAAAGAGCTATATTAATACCTTTTACATTTTCTAAAATTACCTTTCTCACCATCACCAAATTCAACCGGATCCATTTAATATGAACTGACAATGACTGTGTCACTACCTTTTTCCTGAGCCAGTTTGTCATGATTTGATTCAGCTTTTCTGAACTTCAGTGGGGTTTTTAATTACAGTTCTCCTCACCCAAGCTCCCTTCAGTTCAAGTTACACCACATGCCCTTGACAAGTTGGAGCTCAGCCCTGCTCAAATTGCAGCAGTCCATTTTTCCCATCAAAGTTGTGTTGTTGCCGAATGATGTATGGCTCAGTGTAGGATATCTAACACTGTCCTTGTTATGGAACAAGGACTGGTGGGTCCCCAACCACCTGCACAGGCAGAAGAAATGTGCTTGTGTGTCACTGAAGAAGTTGGCTGAAGAGGGCTCTCTGTGTTTGTCTTCAGTATACCAGCTCTGCAGTGAAATTCTTGAACATAGCCCTAGGTTATCAAACCAAATAATTGTACACTAGCATTCAATAGAATTGGACAATATTATTGCATTACTACTGTCATTGCTGTTAATTAACACTAGATAACTTTTGGTAACCCTGGATCCAGAAATGCCTGCTAAAACTGCTGAAAAAATTATCTCAATTTAAGAGTTAGAGCCGGTGTCATCAAAACAAATTTGGACTTCATAGGCTCTGAGGATTGAGGAGATATTTCATCACTGAGCTTCATCCTGCTGGAAGTCACAACATCTTTCTGGCAGCCCTGAGTTGTTGCCTCTTTGGTCCTGGGATGTCTGCAGAGATACCACCATCTGCCTCACCCTTTGCAGCAGCTTTTGCATCTGTGACACAGGTATATGAGAGAGCTCTGCACTTATATCCTGTTTGTCTTATGCTACGAACAGGCTCTTTCAGTGCAGATTAAAGAGCAGGAAAAAAATAAGCCCTTGCTTGCCAAATGTAAAATCAGTGAAGACCCATCTCATCAAGACCTGTGAAATTTAAGAACTTTTACTTTCTCTTCTCAGTGATTTTGGGGTCAATGCCACCAAGTTTATGCCCCAGTGCACCATTGCCAGGAACAACCCTTCTTTCTTTGCAGTGAACAGTAAGGAAGCAGGGGGTAACATCTGAGATTTCCCAGAACAAAGCTGCCCCAAATTCTGCATGATGTCTCACTCAGCCTATCTGCTGCAGGGCTGCTGTACTCATGCAACCAACTCAGATCCACGTGCAGCACCAAAGATAAGCTCTATGTATTTTCGATCAAGCAGATGGTTGGGGATTAGAGCCTTCTGCCTATATCCAGCGCACAGGATGCAGTTAGCATCCAGCAAAGGGTATGTCTTGGCTGTGCATATTAGACAGGCCAAACTTGCTGTAAACCTCCTTTTTTTGTGCTCCAAGGGTTACTGTGGCAGCAAAGATCTTCCCAGCACTTGCAAAATTAAAGCTGGCTGGATGGGCAGTCATCCTGCACTGAGTGCAGCAAAAGACTGCTACACTCAGGCTCATTTTAAACCTGGGCACCCAAGTAGCAGCCAACACCTCAGGAAGCCACAAGCTAATGTAGCAGAGCAGCAGAGACCAAGAACAAGCACTAGGAACCAGAGAGAGAAAAATGTCACTTGTTCCCCTGGTACTCACAGGGCAACACAATACCTAGGGAAGGTTTTAAGGAACACATCACAGCTTCTTTTCTCTGGTTCAAGCTGCTCAACAATGGCAGTGGAGAACTGACTGCTTTAAGAAAAAAAAATCTGCTGGATTTTGCTGTCAAGTAGGTCTCCTAAGCCCCATGGGTAATGTTCTCAGATGACAAAGCTGCTCTCCTTTTTGGCAAAGGTCTTTTATCAAGCGATACAGCAGCACATTTTCAATCATCTCCGTATCACAATGAAGAGACAAACCCTGTTAGCGTTGTTCTCCAAAAATCATAAAACGCACTGGCTTCATACACCTAGGGACTAGGCTGGGCTTTGAGCTTCCATGAATCTTAGCAGTAGCAGGAGAAGTGTAATTCAATCTTTTTAACTTGGTGATATATATTCATGTCAGTGGCTTTAAGATAAGGAAAAGACTTTAGTTGAAGAATGAAACTTTAGATGAATAACTGAGAGTACGATGAATAATGTACAAATATTTCTTCCCTCTCAGTCAAAATGATTCCAGATCCTTTTTCATTTTAATCCCTGTCGTATTCTTCATTTTTTGAAAAAAGCAAAAGAAATGAAAGGGTAAGAAAAAACCCTTATATTTTTAAAGGGCACTGGAGTTCTAAAAGAAGCACTTCTAAAAGAAGCCTTCCTGATTGCACTCAAATGTACTTTTTAGATTCTTTCTAAGTGCTAGAAGACAGAAGACTGTTTAGTTACTGGCAATAATAACAGTGCTAATGATGGGTTACCATGCAAAACCTCAGCCTATCTATTCATGCTCAGCAGAAAATCTGGAATTTGTCCAGGAATAATGTCTTACTTTATCTGGGAGGTATTTTTCATTAAATAAAAAATGGAGCTGTTACAAAGACTTTCCTCCCTTACAGTTTCATTCTTAATTCTGTCCCTGCTAAAAAAGTTATGAGGAAAACAAATATAATGGCAGCATGTTTTCTGAAGAGAGGCAAACAAAAGCATTATGTGTAAACATAATTTATTTCTTTTCCTACCAGTTGGGAGGGGAGAACAAGATAAATGGAGTATTTTAAAGTCCTACCCTTTCCTTCACATGTTGCATCAAAGCCTGGCTTAAGAAAGATGTCTTCAGCAGATGAGTGAAACTGAACTGCAGGTAGATGCAGCAGGTGATGGTTTTTAACCCTGAGTAAAAGGGGGGTCACATTGCCTAGACATTTTTGAACTTAAATTTTGTGACACTAATGCAAACATGTGAAAGATGTCCAATCTCTACAACCAGGTTTCTCCTCATCCATTCTTTGGAATCAACAGGAGTCAATTTCACCTCCCCTCTAAACTGGCCGCATGGGTGGGAATTCCTGAGCAGGGATATAGAATCATAGAATTGGGAGGGACCTTCAAAAGCCATCTAGTCTGCCTGTGCAATGAGCAGGGACATCCTGCACTAGAGGAGGTTGCTCAGAGCCTCATCAAGCCTGCTCTTGAATACCCACAGGGTTGGGTCCTCCACCACCTCTCTGGGTAATCTGGGTAAGTGTTTCACCACTCTCATCGTGAAACTTAAACATCTAACTTAAACCTGCCCTCCTCTAGTTTAAAACCATTGCCCCTCCTTCTATTGCTACATGCCCCGGCAAACAGTCCCTCCCCAGCTTTCAGATACTGCAGCCTTATACGAGATCTCCCCAGAACCTTCTCTTCTCCAGGCTGAACAGCCCCAACTCTCTTACCCTGTCCTCATAGGAGAGGTGCTCCAGCCCCCTGATCATCCTCCTGGTCCTCCTTTGGACCCTCTCGAACAGGTCCTTCTTGTGCTTGGCACATACAATTCCATTTGAAAAGTAACAAAGGCAGAAGAATGAGTAGTGGTGCTGAAAATGAAAGGAAAACACCAATACAGCTATTGAAAAGTATCTGATTATTAAAAAAAATTACTAACTAAATAAATTATGTTCACTCCTACCATGGCATGAACAGCAGGAGCTGCAGAGACACTTACAGCAGTCACCACAACAATGTCCAGAGCAATGCCTAGTGTTTTGTCCACACGGGACAAAACATGTAATTGTAGATCTCAGAGGGACAATCATGTTGTCCACGTTTGACCTAAATCCCACTGTACAGAGCTGAGAGCAAAGTCACAAATTGACCTTCAGAAATTTCTGGAGCACATCCATTCTCTTCCATGCCCAGACTTCTGCCCCCTGTGATTTTTCTGCTTTATAGAAGAAAGGCAAATTTTGAGACATATTATATGAAATTGCTGGAAGGAAAAGTTAAGATCAGAAAAGAGGGCTTGCTGGAGCCAATGAGAATACAAAAAAAAGCCCTTACTGAATGGAGATTTTCCTCTATAAATGATCTCTCGTTTGAAGTCAGTCTCTGGAGGGGACAACCCTGTCAACAAAGTATTTTTCTGTAATGAAGATGAGGGCAATACATTTTAAAACACCACACATGTGAACAAAGCCCTGTTCTTCCAGGCATGCTGAGGATGAAGTGGGTCACTGTATGATTTGATTCACTGAGTGCAGTGAACACAGAGACACCAGTCCAGTTGCTGGTGCTAGCTGGCCCAGGATCCTGGCAATGGTTGATTCTTTCCAAAGAACAGAAAATTTGACCACTGAATTGCTTGAATCCTAACAGGAGAGGATTATTTTGCAAAGTCAGATACATACCCATTGAGTACTAAGCTTAGTGTCTGCAGTAGTATCAAGTACTTCAGATGAACTATGGTGGAGCAACCAAATTGTGTCACAGAGCTTTCCATCTGCATTTACTGGGGCTGCCTTGCTGCTCTGCAGCTGTGTAGGCAGGTCCTCAGGCCATCTCTTCCTCCACACACGTCGGAAAGAATAAAAGCTTTCAAAGTAACATAAAGATGGGATAGGGGTGATACCACTGTTACTGAATTCAAGGGAGCAGTGGAGTTATGGAACTCAGAAGACAGTGTCCTGAGTTGTTAATGGGAAGCAGAGAGAAAAAAGATTATTTACTTTTAACTGACGACCCTCTTCTCTGGAGCAATTTAAAGAAAAATTCTTGTGTATTTGTATATGTGAGCTTATGAATATATACATGTGCATATATAGAGAGAGACATATACATGTATATATATAAACCTATCTATCTATATGCATATGTATAAATCTATCTTATTTTTTTTGTGTGCAAGGATCCTAATATCCCAGAAAACATTGAAGAGCTGGGGTAGTGTAGGCTGCATGTTGAGGAGAAATTATATTTTCCCATGCTGAGGAAGAAAAGAAGTGTACAGGTAGAGAGCATAGCAGAAGTGGATAATTGACAGATATTAATATGTTAATTGTCTCCTTTTAATGAAAGCTTCTGGAGCATCAGAGAGAGACCCAAACTAACCTGTAATAGAGCCATAAGCCAAAGGAAGGGCAAAGTGGCAGTATTTTGTTTTTGGAAAGTGGGTGTTCCATTTTTGTTGTTTTGAGAAAAAACATACTTTTTAGGTAAGGTTATGGAAAAAACACAAGAACCCTGTGAAACCAAAAGAGAAGAAAAAGTTGAAACATGACTTTCTGCTTGTTCTTAAACCATTATTCCTCTCCCTGAGGTACCCAAAGTAACCATCTCTGCAACACTATAGATGAAGACATTGTGCAGACTGTCTTTGCAGGGAGCTATGCAGTTGTACTCAGGGGGACTCAGCTTCAGAGAATATTCCCAATGTTTCAGTAGGACAGGAGAAGGAACAGGCAGAGTTTCAGTGGCAGGGCTGGGGACTGTGTGCAGCGCCCTCCAATGCCAAACCAGCTCCCTACACACAAAGGCTCTTCCTCATTCCCAAGGATGCTGTGTTGAGAATTCTGGGCTCAAGGGAGATTTATATCCCAGCCAGAGGCATTCAGTTTGCTTCTCAAACTTCTCATTGGTGTTTTGATCGAAACTTTCTAGACTGTATTAAAAAGGTCTCGGGTATTGATTTATTATCATTAATTCCTTTTCTTTTTCCTTGTCACAGCTTTCACAGATTTATGAGGTTAAGGAGCGTGAAGCTAATTAAATAATCTGACTGGTTGAACATCTGTTGAAACATAATAATTTCTGAAGCCAACGTTTCTGACTAGCTATTCATTCTGATTTAAAATTAGAGGCAGGATTTTACCAACAACCCCCCTCCATCAAAACAAAACAAAACACCTAGCACTTTCCAGGCCTCAGAGTGAACTTTCAGTACTCCATTTGAAATCTGTTCCACCCATTTCTGCCTTCTAGTCCACCGACCCACATGTCCACTTTAGGTTTTCCCACAGTCAGAGGTCTTCATGCTAGCCAATAGAAGAGGTTCAGTCCAATTTGCAGATTGCTGGTGTGCAGTGGCTACAACTGAAAATTCAGATTCAGACATGATGAAGCTTAACTGCATGCACAGACTACTGTGCAACCATAGGTTAGTGCTTTAAGTCCAAATAACTATTTAAGTGAGGAACTAAACCTTTTCCTGAGTTCCATCTTTACCTCCATCCCCACAGACCACATAAATGGTGCTGAGGAGTGGCCTCTGACAAATTCAGGTTTCCTAAGTCCAGAAACTTCAACCAGCCTGATATACAGGAGGCTGATTCTCAGCTTTATTTGCTGCTTGTCTTAATTTGCTTAGACCTTGCATTGTCTTCATACCTTGTTTTCAGAATTGTCCAAAATTCATCAGTAGAATAGATAAAAAAAATAAATTACCTCCAACTGCTCAGGATCATTTAAAGTTTGGAGGCAGATAAAAATACCTTACATGAATAATTTGAAGTGATTCTTAAATCCTCTATCGCTGTTGGCAAGGTGCAGGGATAGTGGGACCTGTGTGAGTATTCACATGGAAAGGAAGGTGTGTCCCAAGGCCTAGGAGCTCATAGTGAATGTGCTCACTGATACCAAAAACTAACTCCAGGCTCTCCAGTATCATGGCCAAGGGAGAGTATGAGTTTGTTCTTTCTATTACTTTTCCTTTCAGAAATGGAAAAATGTTCATACTGTAAATATTGTTCAGATTGTAAACTGTTCATAGTCCCAAAGTGGAATAGGTGGAAGGGGTGTGAAGCTTAGGCTGAGATTTTGCAATGTAACCTGAAAAAGGAAATTTTATGCAAAAACAGAAAAGTCCCTCAGCATCTTATAACAGGGTTCAGATCTCTAGCAGTCTGTGGAGTGGAACTGACAGGAACATTCAAAGGTTAAAAAAAATATTAAAAACAGTCTCATAGGTATTCCTAACAATATCTCAGATTATTCAAAGTGTAGGAAATATTATTAGGCAGTAAGGTCCACAGACACTAAAGGATTTAGACTCCCAAGCTTGCATACAATAAGCTTTAGACACTTTAGCACATGCATGAGGTGAAGCAGGAACATTTGTCTTACTGGCAGCTCTGTTCCTGAGCATCCCAGTGGCATGTTATGATGCCAAGTACTACCCCATTCTTGTGGACATCAGGAAATCCAGAACCATGATGAAAGGGTTGGGGGTGATGTGCATGTTGGGACATTTAGAGTGCAGCCAAATATTTACAGAACTGGCAACAAGCAATACTGCTCAGGTTGAGTTTACCTTATCTTGTGTTGTTGGATTGTCTGACTTTCTCAGCACACCTTCTCCTCCTTAGAACTATTTTAATTCCCCTGGTTTCTCTGAGGGTCTCTTCAAGAGAAATTAATTTTGAAAAGACAAGGAAAGGTAATACATACCTTGTCTTATCCCAGCCAGTTGCATTAGCCAGTTTTTTTATGGCCTATTTATACATCTCCCTGTAAAATCTTATTCTTGCCTCCCATCACAAGAAATTATTCCAGCTCATTGCCTCACTCAGCATGCAATCCAATTAATATGAAAAACAAAGGAGCAAATCTCATGCACAGTCAAATACTGCATGGCATTGTATAATCCTATCTTCCTATCCTTTCCCCACTGACCTGAAGAAGCCTATTTTCTGCCATATCAGAAGGTGCTTGTGTTCCACAGCACCCATTCCACCCTCTGAATACAACTACATACAGCCCCGAGTTGAGCTCTGAAAAATGGCTTACAAATCCTGCCTGACTCACCTGCCACTGCTCTGCAAAGCACCTCAGTGCTTAACACATGGCCTTCAGCTGTGAGCCTCAGGATTTGGGAGCAGAGATGATCTTGTCTTCTAAGTCCTGGATTTGGTACATCTTCTGTTGATTCAGTTGATCCAGTATGAGATGTCAGAAAATCTTCATGCTAAAACTATTAAATGATTAAACATCTTTGTCACTGTCACTGTGCATGCTGTTCAGCCAAAGGCTCTCATACTGACCAGTCCCACTCCACCTCTCCTCTTCCTGGCTCAGTTTTGCACCTTGTTTCCATTTTTTTCTCTCGTTTTTGCCTTCCAGGTTTATGTAACCAACAAAGGATTTTTCAAAGCACATATCATTGTGGCATTTCTGTTTCATTTCATAAACACCCTCGTCCTCCCTTCCCGCTGTGTGCTCTATGTGTTTTATTATTATTATTATTGCAATCTCCCCTAAATTTTGGCCTGAAAACTGTTTGACATTCACAACGAGGTATTAAAAAGGATTTATTTGGTCCTTGAAGAAGGCATGTGACTCCTCTTAATGTGAGAGCTCAGAATGGTGTAAATCAAGACTAAATTTACTGATGTCATTTGTGTCTTCGTAGGTAGAATTAGCATAAAGAAGTGGTGAAGCAAATCCCTTGCATTGATCATGGGCAAAATCCCAATAACAAACATCACAGTTACCTTCTGTCTTGTCCCTATGTGCACAACTGTATACATTCTCTGAAATTCAGGAACAAACCACTTTCTTTTCCAAGAGCAATACTCTTGCACGCACACAAACACTCACATACTGGTCACATGAAACATTTCACAGTGAGCTATCATTCCCTCCCTCCTCCATGACCCCGAATAAACCCTTCTTTTCAAGCTCAAATGGAAACATCAGCAGACTTGCTTAATTAATGTTTCAGGGTCAAGAGAAAAATGTATAGATAGATATATTTAAAGGCTTTGAAAGGTTTGTGGCAGCAGTCCAGTAGTGCTTTCTTTGCCTTTGCTTGCTCTTAGAGGAAAAGAGCCCATAAAGCTTAGAGAAGTGATCTGTCTCTGGGTCCAGGGTTCCTGTCACCTGTCAGTCCTCTGATGTAGCACCATAATATATGACAGCAGACCAGCACTCAAGTGATGTATTACAATAATATGTCAGTAATGCAATGGTGCTTTGATGGTGCTTAATAACCAGAGTACTTCACTAGGGAGAGAGGGCCAAGGAAAAAGGAAGACCTGGGCAGAAGGCAAATCCAGCTAAGTGCATGGTGCCATGAGTTCTGGATGGGAAATGTCTCTCTAGTCCCCAGAGCAAGGACTAGAAGTTGAGCAGCAGCATTCACAGGGGGGTACCTGAAGCACAAGACCTCCACTCTTGGGCTAATTCTCTGGGGCATGAGAACTTATATAACTGGTAGCATCAAGGCCTGGACTGAACCAAGAGAAAGAGGTCCCTCTCCTACCTTGGCAAGGGTGGGCACACTCTTGACAAGCAGGAACAGTGAGTACAAGCCTCTTCAAGCTGATGGTTTTAGAAGGGTGTTCATCTTCCAGAACAGTGCAAAAAGTCCATCATGTGCATTTCAGAATCCAGCCCAGTGCCCCAGAGTCTGGTGACGGAGCCTTCAGGCATGCGCATTCCTCCAACTAAATTCTACACTGCAGTGTGTGTAGCCAGTCCCAGCCAGCCCTCATTGCACTGGTGCACTCCACCATTGAGAATGTCACAGTGTATTCAGTGGCGGGTGCAAGTGGAACATGTTTTCAGCCAGGGTCTCTTGGTGCTCCCACTATACAAGTAATCAAAGGCTCTTCCTGCACAAGTAGCACAAGAGCATCATTAGTCAGTGAGCCCAAACCAACCCGAGCTTTGCAGTATCAATATACCACTCTGAGAAAAATGGCTTGGCAGTATTTTTCTCTCCTGTACTACAGGTATCCCACACTTGGCAGCTTTGGGTGCTGTTGAGCACCATGATGAAGAATGGAACAAGACAGTGATGATCTGACTCCAGGAGTAGTTACGATGCACTTTTCCTGAGCAGCACCATTTTCCCTGATAGAGGGGTATTTGTCAGAATCCTAAGAATATCATAATGTAGCAAACAGTGTTTGCACTGCCGTTAATGAAGGGAATAATAAGTCCATTTGTCACAGAGGAACAGCTGTATTCAGGCACAGATTGAGCTACTGCTCATGTTTCCAGGCTGTGATGAAGGCTGATGTCTAAGTGCCTGCATTTGACTTCACAGCTGCACTTAGCTGAGTTTCTGCATGTAGTTGATTACAGAGTGTCAGCAGCTTGTTAAGCCATAGTAATTTCATCATTTGTGCCCGTCTATTTGTAACTTGTATTTCAGGATTCCATGAACAGAAATGCTACACTAGCATTGCAGTAAAGAGAACCAGACCCAAAGATTGCAAAAGCTGAGAGATCTTCTGTGATGCTGGGGATTTGTGATACATCACTCTCAGAGATGGCCAACCTAGTGCTTGGTTGTCTGACCTTCCAGCTTACTGATATAAAAAAGAAACAATTTACTTCCAATAAAAGGGAGGAAAAGAAGATAGCAGCTGCATTCTTAACTGAAATGTACATAAAAGATCATCTCAATCAGGTCAGAGAAAAGATTTGTCCCATCTCTATCAGTGTCCAGCTGACACCTTGGAAGAAGCATAAGTAGGAGACAGCTATGGAGACACATTTCCCAGGTAATTCCACCACACTGCAGAAATCTGCAGCTTATGCACATTCAGAGCTATAGGAAAGGACAGAGGGATGGGGAATGTGTATGAAGAGAGATGGCTGAGAGACAGATTTCCACACTTTTTTCCCTTGTGCCAGGGAGAGAAGGTACTTTTGGATTGGATTTTTTTTTTTGCCTCTTCATCCTCTTCCAGGCTGAAGTCTGTTAGACAAAAGCATAGGATTCATGGAGGCTCATCTGCATAAGCAGATTTCCCCTTCTATTCACCTCCAAAGAGAATAAGACTGTGGATAAGAAAGGAGATAATTATTTTTAGGGTGAGCAATAAGAAGGAAGGAGGGGCAGTTGTTTTATCTTGTATCTTAGAGACTTTGACTTACAACATTTCTCTGCTCTCCCTCCATGACAGAGTTGGAGGTCTAGGTATGACAAGGAAAATTCAGTGAAGACAGAGCTGACCTCATCTAAAGGAAATCTGAGAAGAACAAGGACTGAAAGAGCAGCCAGGGGTAACTCTGATGTACAAAAATACATTTATTTTCAACAATTTCAAAACCACTGCCTTTTTTTACAGTAGAAATATTCAAATGGAACAATAAAACCAAGAACAGTATATATATATATATGTATATATATGACTCATGCATTTGTATTACTGTGTTCAATACAGGTATTTCAATTGTCTGCCTCATTTAATCCTTTGAAACCATGGTGGTAGCTTGGGCTCAATGCACTGTCTGACGTTATCAGGAATGTGAAGATTCTGGTTTGGTTTGTCAGACCTGGAATGTGTGTGGAAGGAAAGAAAGGAGAGTAGAACAATCTTCCACATCCCTCAACCAAACCTCAGTCCAGAAGAAAACATACACTCTCATATTGATACCAACTCTAACTGATTAAAGCTGCAGTCTCCAGTCTTTCTAACCTCCTCTCTGAACCTTTCAGGCTTAGCACTGGGATTCTTAAGCACAGGTTGAACCAAGCAGTTGGTGTTTACATAACATTGACAGCAATACACTGCCAAAAAGCTGCATCTAGTCTCCAGATCTCATGTGTTATTCCTAATTTATAGCTGTTCCAGTAGAATCCATCACAGGGAAAGGCTGGCAGTGATAGAGAGCACTCTCCTCCCTTTCTCTTCCTCTTTTTCTCCTCTTTATACATACCTACAGTGTGGAAAGCTGTTTACATTCTACTCATGGCATTGGCTCTTTCCCTCCTTACTCATGTAAATAATAGCCTACAGCTTCAAGGATTTCCATTACATTTTGCTCAAGGGTAAAATCTGCAGGGGAAAAAAACCCTAATGACAGCCCCGAGTTGTTATTTCTCAGCATGACATACACAAATAAAAGTGGCCAATACTCCAGTCAGCACCAACACTGCAGCTCAGTACCTTCTCAAAAAAGACAAACAATGCTGGCCATACAATCCAAACATTACAGAGGTCCCATGGACTGATTTCACCCCTGGATATCCCACTGGGATGCAGTAGTTACCCTTCTAGTACACTGCAGAAGCAGCCTTCAGTCAAGAACTCTGGCATCACCCATGTTTGTGCCCTAATGCATCAGGCATAATTTGGCAAATCCAGTCTCAGGTACATCCTAGGGACCTTTTTCCAGATGTAGATGGAACGCATTCTGGACCAGACAGCAGTGTGACAAACCACCCTGAGAGGTGGTGAGACTCACCAAGTCTCCTGGAACACAAAACTGAACCAACTGAAGAATCAGGCAGCAGTTCTTGACATTTTATTTTGTCTCCACGGATTTTTGTTTGTTTGCTTTGTAGTGCCTTGAGGATAATTTTGGATTGCAAATGGCTTTCTGGACAGATGTTTCTCCAAGAATTAAATGTATAATTCTCAGTCTTCATTGAGGTTAAATTTCTTTTTGAGAACTGAAAGTGTTTCTCTTCTTTTCAGCAGCTTACTCTCATTTTTTCCTCCTTGCTTCTTCCCCTCTGTAATATTTAACAGCTATCTTTACGAGTTTAAAGGGAAAAAACACAAAATCATTATAAAAATTTCTGAAAAGGAATACTGAAAACCATGATCCCCTGCCTTTCTTTTTAAATCCATATGAGGTAATCTCCTTGAAAACTTAACAAGTCAACAAAAATGCAATTTTCACTTAATTTCCTGGTTTAACAGAAAAAAAAAAAAAAAGAAAATAATCAGTATTTCACTTTCAGCCCTCTGCAGCAGCTCACAAAAGCAGCTCCTCAAACCCTAATGACATGCAAAGATGGAGATCAGCCCCCAGTTTAGATCAAAGCCCACAGAAACCACTGTTTATGGACA
>VZTY01002574.1:0-28361 GCA_013400935.1 Turnix velox | reverse complement strand
GGTGGGGGTCCCATATGAGGGTCCAGGGTGGGGGTCCCATATGAGGATCTCAGGTGGGAGTCCTGAGGTGGGGGTTCAAGATGAGGATTTGGGATGTAGGTCAAGGATAAGAGACAGGGTTGTGGGAAAGGGGTAAGGGTCCAGGATGAGGGGTTGGAGTGGGTTCAGGGATAGGGATCTGGGATGGGGGTCCGGGATGAAGGTCCAGGATGAGGGAAAGGGATGTGGGTCAGGAATGAGGAGCTGGGATGGAGGAAAATAGATGGAGATCCAGGATGGGGGTTAGGGGTGGGGGTCAGGGATGGGTGTCCAGGATGAGAGTCTGGGATGAGGGTCAGGGATCAAGGATAGGTGTGTGAGACAGAGGTCATGGATGGAGTCTGGGATGAAAATCCAGGATAGGGTTCAGGGATGAAAGTCTGGGATGAGGGTCACAGATGGAGATCTGGGATGGGGCTCCAGGACGGGGATCTAGGATGAAGGAGAGGGATGGAGGTCTGGGATGGGAGAAAGGGATGAAGTTCTGAGATAGGGGCCCAGGATGTGGGTCAGTGATGAGGGTCTGGGATGAGGGTTCAGGCTGAAATCCCACAGAAGCAAGTGGTGGAGTGGGGACACATCCCCATGGGCTGGTGGCACCAGACTTTAGCCAACTGAATGGTCCAATGTGGTTTCTGAATTTCTCCTGGAGTTCACCATCCCCTGGGGGATGGGGACCAGTGTCCTCATGTCACCATCCCCAGGGGAGTACCATGTCCTCATGTCCTCAGTGGGCATAGCTCAAATCCTAAAATCACAGAAGAGTTGGAAGGGACCTTCAGAGGTCTTCTAGATCCCTCCTGTCTTGGCTTTCAGAAGTAGATCTGGTGGGAGGAGAAGAAGAGGAGATGCCCACCTTCATCACTCGCCCCACTGGTGAGGACATGGGGTTCTGGGATGGGCAGTGGGTGGAGGGAAGATGTGATAGAACCTGATCCTTCTCCTGCTTACAGGTAGGACACGGAGCAACTGCAGCCGGTGCCAGAAAAACCTCTCCCTTCAGACAGCTGTCAAAGTCCTCTATGTCTTCTCTGTCGTCCTCATAGTGGCTGTCACGGTGCTAGCTGCCTTGGGTGAGCATAAGTAGGTTTGAGAGATCCATGTCTTCTTGCCTTCCCTCTTTTCTTCTCACCTGCTATCCTTGGGGCATCTCCTTGGTGTTCCCTCAAAGCACCATCAGCATCAAAATTTCCATCCTCCTCATGGTGGCTGTCATGGTGCTGGCTGCTTTGGGTAAGCACAGGCAAGATTAAGAGGTTCATGTCTTCTTATCTTCTCTCTTCTTTCCTGCCATTCTTGGGGCGACTCCTTGGGTGATGGTGCTCCACCAAAAGCACCTTCATCATCCAACTGCTGACCTGAGACCAGGTGTGTGATGCCACCTCACCAGGGGGTGTCACCTCCATGGGCAAGGAACAGTACCCCCCAGGCTCAGCCTTGTGCTCCTGGAGATGCTTTGTAGACCTCATCCAAATCCCAAATCCAAAAGTCCTCTTGGGACACACACCCCAGGAAGCCACCACCCGCCATCCTCCCAACCTGACACTTCAGGCCCTGGCCACCTTCCTCATCAGATAATGAGCCCAGAGGAAGATGTGGAGGAGGAAGGCACCTCCACATCTCCCCTGACTTCCCTCCCCAGTGTTCAAGAAGGTCGACTACATCTCCAACAACATCAGCTCAAGCCAGGCCTACTACGAAAAGAAGATCATGTCCATCCAGGAGGACCTCCAGGGGTTGGGTGAGGATACTGGGGAGAGATTTGGATGAAGGTGGGAGATGGTGGCATCAGGGATGTCCCAGCCATGGTGGGATCAGGATGAAGGTGGGAGCTGGTGGCATCTGGGTTGTCCCATCTGTGGTAAGATCAGGATGAAGGTGGGAGATCAAGGATGTCACAGTCATGGTAAGGGTTGGTGGCATCAAGGTTGTCCCAACCATGGCTCCATGGTGCCTATCTCCGAGCTCTTCAAGAACAAACCATGGTGAGGCTCCTTCCTCCACTCTGGTCTTCAATGGGAGATTCTCCAGGTGGGGTGACAGACTCTTCTGTCCTTGGTTCAGATGAGAGGAACTCAGGGAACTGCTCCCTCTGCCATGAGATGGGCCAGCTGGGCCAGGAGCTCACAAAGCTACAGAGAGAGCTGGAGGAGATCCAGAAGACACTTTTGGTTCAAGAAATCCTGCTGGATCAGACCTCTCAGACCCAGAACCTCCTCTCCTCTACCAGCCACAAGATCACCGTTGAGGTGGACAACTGCTCCCTCTCCATCCGTCAGGTCAATGAAAGCTTGGCCCAGTTCCTAGCTCAGGTGGGAGGTTGGCGAGAGGTCACCTCCCAGTTGGCCAACTCTCTGAAGGGCTTGGCCCAGGAGCGCTTCGAGGTCCGAGCAGCCATGCAGCAGATGAACTTCACCTTGGGACAGACCTCCGACTGGATCCAGCTCATCCAGAGGAAGACAGATGAGGAGACCTTGACATTGCAGAAGATGGTCACTGAGTGGCAGAACTACACCCGGCTGTTTGGAGTCCTAAGGACCACCTCCTCCAAGACCAGTGAGATGGTGAAGAACATCCAAGGCAACGTCGGGGCTGCTGTTCGGCAGGTGGGCCAGAACTCAGAGAATATGCATGAGCTGGTACTGCAGGTAATGGGTCTGCAGCTGCAGCTGGACAACATCTCCTCTTTCCTGGATGAACATGAGGAGAACATGAATGACCTGGGTTACCACTACCGGTACACCCAGAACCGGACAGCTGAGCATTTCCAGACCTTGGAAGGTCGCATGACCTCCCAAGAGATTGAGATTGGCACCATCTTTGCCAATATCAATGCCACTGACAGCCATGTCCACAGTATGTTGCGTTACCTGGATGATGTCAGGATCTCCTGCACCTTGGGTTTCCACACCCAGGCCGAGGAGCTGTACTACTTGAACAAGTCCCTCAGCTTGCTCCAGGGCACCACTGACCTCTTGAGGGAACGTTATGGCCTCCTTAGTGCCCGCTTGGACTTCGACATCCGCAACCTCTCCATGGTCATGGAGGAGATGAAGGTGGTGGACGTCCAGCATGGGGAGATGTTGAAGAACATCACTATCTTACGAGGTGAGGTTCATCCTATAGAATCATAGAATGTGTTGGGTTGAAAAGTGCCCTTCAAAAGCCATCTAGTCCAACCCCCTGCAGTGAGCAGGGACATCTTGCACTAGCTCAGGTTGCTCAGAGCCTCAAGCCTGGCTTTGAATGTCTCCAGGGATGGGGCCTCCACCACCACCTCTCTGGGCAACCTGGACCAGTGTTTCACCACCCTCATGGGAAGAAGTTTTTCCTTTAGTCTCATCTAAGCCTTCCCTGCTCTAGTGGGGATGGGTTGTAAACAAACATGTTGGATTTTGGGTGTTGGGTCTTCTGGGGATGAGTGTGGTGGGATGTGGGCTCCCTGGGAGCACCACAAAGGACCCAAACCACGAGTGCAGAAGCCAGTGAGGTGTTGGGATGAGCTTGAAGGCACACAGATGCTTATCCACAGATGAAGAGGTGTCCTGGGGTGGAGCTGCATGGAGGGACAGCAGGGAGGTGACCTTGGAGTCTACCTGGAGAAGGAGCCACCCATTCCAGCATGGTTGGCTTGCATACTTATGCCAGTGACCTCCTCTTGATGGTCCTGATGAGCATGGCTTCCCCTGGATTAGAGTGACCAGTGGCTTGAGTGCAGTGGGATCATCCCCATCAACCTTCCTTCTCCGTCACAGTGGCTCCCAGTAGCCCATGGGCATCTTCCTGGTCCACCATGGACCATCCAATCTGGAGCCTCATCTCCATCATTACTGGGATGCCCTAAATAATGGCTTCAGATGGTTCCTGGATGGGTTTTTTGATTGGACCCCATCAAGTTCTTCAGGACAGGGGCCACACCTCTGTTTTTAGGGTGCTGCCCTCCCCCCCCCAAAAAAGCTTCTTCTTCTACCCCCTGTAGGTGTTCCTGGTCTTCCAGGCCCCCGTGGCCTCAAGGGCGATGTGGGCATCAAGGGTCCTCCAGGAAGCCAAGGAGAAAAGGGAGACAGGGGCAACCTGGGCTCACCAGGACCACAAGGTTCCCCTGGCCCCATGGGACCCCCAGGCCCCCAAGGAGAAAGGGGTCCCCTGGGATTAAAGGGATTCCCGGGCCTCAAAGGTGCCAAGGGAAGTTTGGGGCAACCAGGCTCCCGTGGGCAGAGAGGAGCCAAAGGAGATCCAGGTGCCCCTGGACCAGGTGGGGGGCCAGGACCAGAGGGACCTCCTGGGCTTCAAGGCAAACCAGGGTTGCCCGGAACTCCTGGGGTTATGGGGCAAACTGGTGCCACTGGGCCTAAAGGTGAGCCTGGGTTGCGTGGCCCTCCTGGGTTACCAGGTCCCCCCGGGCCCCCAGGACAGTAAGAGCATCGTGGTGGGGACTATCCCCACTGCCACCACCCCCCGGCCCTCCACACACACACATTGGACCCCCCAGAGTATCCCCTGCAGGATGGGGGAGGCAGAGGGGTCATTGTTCCCCCTCCCAGATTGCCAGGGCTGGTTCCCAGATTTTGGCTATCCCTGGTTGGGGGAGTCCCAGGGGTTGGTGTCCCTAAGGGATGGAGGGGTTCCTAAGGGAGGGTGTCCCAAATGATGTGAGGAATCTACTCCCGATGAATAGCAATGTCCCAGGGTGTGTAGTCCCCAATGGATGGGGGAGGTCCCAGGTGAGGGGTGTCCCCAAAGAATGGGTGGGTCCCAGGGGTCAGGGGGTATCCCCAGGGGATGGGGTGCGGCTGGTTTGCACTCCCCTCCTCCCCCCCAGCTCTGGNGTGATACGTGGTCTGAGATATAATGAATGCTGGGTTTGAGGTGTTGATTGGCTATCCCTGGATGGGGGAGTCCCAGGGGTTGGTGTCCCTAAGGGATGGAGGGGTTCCTAAGGGAGGGTGTCCCAAATGATGTGAGGAATCTACTCCCGATGAATAGCAATGTCCCAGGGTGTGTAGTCCCCAATGGATGGGGGAGGTCCCAGGTGAGGGGTGTCCCCAAAGAATGGGTGGGTCCCAGGGGTCAGGGGGTATCCCCAGGGGATGGGGTGCGGCTGGTTTGCACTCCCCTCCTCCCCCCCAGCACTGGCCACTTCAGTGGTCCCCACCAAGCAGCACGCGGTGTCCCCACCCCCCAGTGTAATCCCAGCACAATAAAGCTGAATGGGGACAGTCGGCTCCTGGCAGGGGAGACATGGGAACATGGGAAAGGGGGGACCTGGAGGGGACATGGGAGGGGGACCTAAGTGGGACAGGAGCGAGACACAAGAAAGGGGGGACATGGGGAGGACAGGGACCATGGGGGGGACAAGGGGACATAAGAAAGGGAGACATGGGGGGGGGCATGGAAAAGGAGGGACATGGATGAGGGAGGACGTGGTGGGGGATACGTTTGGGGCAGGGGGATGTGAGAAAGGCAGGGGCATGGAGGGCACTCAGAAGCATGGGACTGATGGTGGGAGTGGTGAAGGGTGGGGAGGGGGAGATTTTGTATGTGTGTCAGCATGAGTGTGCGTGTGTGAGCACATGTATATGTGTGGATGGACATGTGTGGGCATGAGTGTGCAAGAACAAGCATGTGTGCCCTCGCATGCACATATGTGTGCATGTGTGTGAGCGTGAATCAGTGTGCATAAGCATTAATGCACATTCTGCACATGGGAACATATGTGAGCACAGGCATGCACACCTGAGCATGTGTGTGCACAAGTGAGCACATGCGAGCATAAGTGTGCACACTTGAGTGCGTGTGAGCACATATGAGCATGAATGTGAGCACATGTAAGCATGTGTGTGACCATGTGTGCAAATTCAAGCATGTATGAGGACATGTGAGTGTGTGTGAGTACAAGTGAGCATGTGTGCATACTTGATGGTGTGTGTGTGAGCATGTGTGAACACATGTGTGCATGACCACCTGCCTGCACATTTACACTCATGAGAATCCACACGCGTGTGTGTGCAAGCATGCACATGGTACCTGCCGGACACCCTCCTGCCTCAGTTTCCCCAACCAGTCTCCCCTCACTGCCACTGGGATGGTGTCACAACCTCCACCACCAAAACTCGGCTCCTCAAGACCTCTCTTGTCACCTCCTTCGTGAGCTCACTTGTGTGTGTGGGACTGTGTCACCTCCTCCACCACCAAAACCAGGTTCTCAAGGCCCGACCATGGACGGGGACACCATTTTGTCACACACACCCCCCTCCCACCCTTCCTCCCCCGTTGTGCCCCAGGAGCCTCTGCCAGCCCAGCCCAGGGCGTTTTATTGCTCTTGGCAAAGCCATTTCCTGTTTTTTTCCAACCCTAAACCGGGATGAGACTGGTTTTGGAGCTGCTGGGGATGGAGAAAGAGATTACCTGGGGTGGGATCTTCAGCTCTGGGGACATCAGAGGGACATGGAGATGTCAGACAGAGGACAGGAGACACCCCGGTGACACCGGGAAGGCTGGAGACGATCTGCTGGGAGCAGGGGGGTGCTGAGAGAATTAGAGGAGCTCATCCTGGAGAAGAGAATGTTCTGGAGAGATCTTCAAGTCCTTTCTAGCCCCTAAAGGAGCTCCAGAAAGCTGGGGAAAGGCTCTAGGGCAGGGAGGGGAGCCATGGGATGAAGGATGATGGTTGTAAAATTAAAAAGTGAAAATTTAAGTGAGATCTAAGGAAGAAATTGTTTCTTTTGTGGGGAGTGAGCCCCTGTCCCATATTGCCCAGAGAAGATGTTACTGCCTCATCCCTGGAGGGGTTCAAGGCCAGGCTGGATGGAGCTCAGAGCAGCTTGATCCCATTGAAGATGTCACTGCTCATGACAGAAGGGTTGGAACCATATGGTTTTAAAGCAATGGTCTAAACCAAAGCTTGATGAGGCTCTGAGCAGCCTGATCTAGTGGAAGATGTCTCTGCTCATTGTAGGGGGGTGGACTAAATAGCCTTTGAAGGGTTCTTCCAACTCTGTGATTTTTTGAGGTCTCTTCCCTCCCAGACCATTCCATGATTTGATGGTCATCTGGGTGTAAGACCCTCATCCATGACCACCACTGCTCTGTACCTTGGAAGAATTATAGAACCACAGAATAGGTTGGGTTGGAAGGCATCTTCAAAGGCCATCAAGCCTGGCCTTGAATGTCTCCAGGAATGGGGCCTCCACCATCTCTTGGGGCAGCCTGGTCCAGAGTCTCACCACCCTCCTGAGGAAGAACTTCTTCCTAATGCCCCATCTAACCCTGCCCTGCTCTAGTTTAAAATGGTTGCCCCTTGTCCTATCTCTCCATGCCCTAGCAAACAGTCCCTCACCAGCTTTCTTGTAGGTATTGAGGGGAACAGGCTACACCATAACCCCCATCCCGACCTCTCACACCCCAAAATCCCGTGTCAGCAGAAAAGCTGGAGAACATCTGGGTGCTGGAAGCACATCTAGCCAAGGGAACAGCCTTAGAATAACACGGGGATTATGTTTGTGGATGGTGTGTGTGTGGGGGGTGGTGACACCAAAAAATGTGCAAGGAAGGGGTTTTTTGCCCATCCCCAGGCAGTGGCGAAGGTGGGCAATGGGATTTCAGAGCTAAAAAGGATAAATAAAATAAAGTAAAATAAATAAAGAAGGAGTGGAGTTGGGGAAGGGCCAGGTGGGAAGTGCTGAGGTCAGCTTTGGGGGGTTATATTTGGCCATGGGTCGAGTATGGCGCAGTGGGGTGACAGGGGACACACAGACTCTCACCATCCCCACTCCATGGGTTGTCCTGAGCAGTGTGGTGGCAAGACTTTCCTGTGTTGGGACATGCAGCCCCATAGATATGGATGAACAAGGTGATAGGGACACACAGCCCCATAGACATCCACTCACAGGGGGATGGGGACATGTGGCCCCATAGACAAGGTGGTGGGGACACACAGCCCCACAGACACCAGTCTGAAGGGTGCTGGGAACACACAAACCCACGAACAGGGTGCTTGGGGACACATAGCCCCATGGACAGGGTGCCTAGGGACACACACCCCCACAGAGAGGCCATGACCCACAGCTGCAGGCCAGAGGACACAGTGGAGCAGCTGGGCAGGCGCTGCAGCCAAGGACAATATTTGTCTGCTCAGGACCCACCTTCGGGTGGCAAACACCCTCCACCCATGAAAGGGCCCATTGATGGTGAGGGAAGCCCAGCAGACACCAGTCTGCAGGGCCAGGCGGGGTCCCAGCAGCTCCTCACCCCCACACTGTGGGCCTCTTGCTGGGAGGGAGAGAGGGAGGAAGACAACCAGATGCGGCACCGTGCCTCAGTTTCCCCATCAAAACCCACCATCCTCATCCCCCTCCCAGTAAGGAACTGGGGGCTAAGGAGGGTTTGAACTTCTCTCCTTGCCCTCCCCCATCCCCACCCCACACTTCTGGGGAAGGTAGGAGATATTGGGAAGGACATAAAATAAATTTAAGTGCATTATTTGGACATACTCTTGTACAAAAGCAGGGCTGGACCCAATACCCACCATCCTCATGCCCGCTCCTTCCCCTCTCCAGTCCCAACCCCACCTTTTGGCAGCCAGAGGGAAGGCAGGAAACAGTGGGAAGGACATAAATTTAAGCAGATTACTAGGATTTACCCTTGCTGCAAACTGTTTTTTTCTTCTCTAATAATTTATTAATTCTCTAATGAGATTGTGCAGTTCCCAGCTCATTAATTTGCCCTTTTATTTTGCTCTAATTCCCCCCCAAAATCCAACCCTGTGCCAGGTGACCCTTCCCTTGCCACCCTCCCCCGCCAAAAGCCATGGTATGAATTTAATCAAGACATATTTACAGGATTATCTAGACAGATTTAGCTTCAAAAACCTCACAGAGCAAGAGCTCCAGCTCAGAAAGGACATGAAAATTCAACTCTTCATAAACCAGTGCAGATTTTCAAGGAAGAAACACAAAAACTAAGTGAAAATTAAAAGAAAACAAGAGCATGGGGCCGTTCCTGTTTGAGGAGGCTTCAAGAAGAGTCTTCATCATCCCAAACTCCGTGATTTAAGGAGGAGCTGCTGAATTTACAGCCGGCAAAGGACTTGGGGAGGTAGGAAAATCAGCCCAAACCCCCTCAAATTATAGAGGGGCCCCTAGTTTTGCTGTCCCAGAGGAGAGCTGGGCCATGTCCATGTTGCCACTGCGATTATCTGAGCCACTCTCACGGTGAGATAACCCAGACTTGTTTGCTTTTCCCTTAAATCTCCTGGGATTTAAAGCTCACCCCATCCCTTAGAATAAATATCTTCATCTTTGGAGAGCCCCAAAAGTCAATTCTTCTTCTTTCCTCCCATGTCTCCAGGAGAAAAAAAGCTAAAAGAGATGGATCTGGGGACATACAGAGCTTTTCCCTTCCCAAGTCGTCTGTGGATGGGGATGAATCAAGCAGGGCTCTGAAGAAATGGGGGGGGGTTAGGTGTTATTTTTTTTTGGGCTCTCAGCCATGGTGATGTAAGAAGCCATCCCAAAACCTCTTGTGATTTGAGAAAGGGAGAGAGGCTTTATTTACATGAAGTCGTCTGAATCATTGCCATCCTGAGGGAAGAAGAGACGAAAATAAGGATTATTGTGTGCATCAAAGTGGAAAAATGGTGAAATGGGGTATTTGGTGGTATTTTAATCTTTGATTTCCTGAAAAATCACCCCAAAGAGAGGCAGTAGAAGCTCTGGGTCGGGAAAAAGGGGTTGTCACTTGCTGTCCCTGTTTGTTCATCACCTCCCTGGAACTGCAGCTCATCTGCTGGGAGGAAGCAGGGAGCATCCTAGTATCCAGACCTGTGGGTTTTCCCAATTTTCCCAATGGGGGTGAAAATATGAGAGGAGGAAGCTCCTGAGGAGCTTTTCCACCCTAAGAAGTGCCACTTCAGGAAGACAAGTGGTTGTTTTGTTATGGAGACATTCGTTCTTATGCTCCAGATCAAGTTTCAAAGGGGATCATATCGTCAAACCAGAGGAAAGTGAAAAATTTTCCCAAAACACATGTTCCTCTGAGGGAAGAGGATGGAAAAAGGGAGGGTGTTTAAACTGTGGGTCATTTAGAGGAGCTCCAAGATCTATTTCATGGAATGGTTTGGCTTGGAAAGGACATTAAAGGCCATCATGTGCCACCTCCCTGCCCAGGGACACCTCCTACCAGCCCAGGTTGCTTCAAGTTCCATCCAGCCTAGCCACAAACCCCTTCAGGGATGGGGCAGCCACAGCTGCTCTGGGCAACCTGGGTCAGGATCTCCCTCCCTTCAGAATAAACAGTTTCTTTCCGAAATCTAACCTAAATCTTCAACCTCTTAGTATGAAAATATCTCCCTCATTTCATGACTCCCCACCCTGCTCCAGAGTGCCTCCACAGCTTTCTGGAACCCCTTTAGGTACTGGAAGGAGCTTCAAGGCTTTCTTGCAGCCTTCTCACGGTAGAACCTCCAACTCTTTCACCCAGTTTCTTTGCACCCATTTCCAGCAGCACAAGCAATAAGCTCCCTCTTAAAGCTCACTGGCAATGTCCTTCATCCTGTAGAGGTGAGAGATAGGCTCAGACCTCAATGCAGGACCTGCCCTATCAGCATCCCCTCCTTGAATTTCAGCCCTCACCAAGAGGTTCCTGTTGGTAATTAGCAGCTCTCACCTGATTTGAGGACATGTTCTCAGCCTTCATTAAGGATGAGTAGCTTCTGCAAGACAGAAATCACAGAATCATGGAACCACAGAGCTGTAAAGGACCTTTCAAAGGCCATCGAGTCCAACCCTCTGCAGTGAGCAGGGATATCTTGCACTTGATCAGGTTGCTCAGAGCCTCAGCACGCCTACCCTTGGATGTCTCACCACCCTTACGCTGAAGTTCTTCCCAATGACTCATCTAAACCTTCCCCGCTCTAGCTTAGAACCATTGCCCTTCATCCTATGTCTTCATACCCCACCAAAGAGCATTCCTACATCTTGTACAGCCCTTCAGGTACTGGGAGGCCACTATGAGGTCTGCTTGGTGCCTTCTCTTTGCCAGACTGAACAGCCTCAATCCTCTCATCCTGTCCTCACAGCAGAGGTGCTCCAGCCTTCATGTCATCCTTGTAGCTTCCTCTGGACCCTCTCCAACAGCTCCATGCCCTTCTTGTGCTAAGTACTCCAGGTTGGGTTTCACCAGAGCAGAGCACAGGCAGAATCACCTCTCCCCACCTGCTGGCCACAGCTCTTCTGATGCAGCCCAGGATGCAGTTGGCTTCTGGACTGCAAACACTCACTGTTGGCTTATGTTCTATTTCACACCCACCAGTACCCCTCAGCCCTTTTCTACAGGGCTGCTCTCTATCACCTCCCTGTCTATATTTGCACATTTTCCTGCATCATTCCTTTGCCAAACCCCAGCAAAACACAGACACATTTTGATAAAACAACAGCAGAAACAAAAAATTTTTCCCAAGTATTTGCTTATCTCATACCCTCTGCTTCATTAAAACAAACCAGACAAAGCCCTGGCATTCCACAGGTTTTTCCACATGTTTTCTTCAACAATTACCCAGGAGGTCACCCCCTGGGAGGTGGGAAAATCCTCTCCTCTGGGGTAAAGCCAAGAGGCGTTGGCGGAGGGGGCAAGGTTAAATAAGCAGGGAGGCCTCTCAGAGGGGCCTGGCTACTTCTCTGCTGGGTTTGCTTCTCTAAACATTAAACACTCAGGCAATCATGGGGGTTATCCAAAACATGGTTTGACTCCATTTAAGAGATAAGTACCACTCATTTAAGCTTAAAAGTGAGCTTTTAGGGGGCTGTGATAGGGCTGTCAGTGCTCAGGAAGGAGGTCAATCAAGAGAGGAAAGGTCAGCAGGACACTTCACAGAATCATTTCATATTATCAGAAGACACTTTCAAAGGCCATCTAGTCCAACCCCCTGGTGTAACCAGGGACATCTTGCACTAGATCAGGTTGCTCAGAGCCTCAGCAAGCCTGGCCTTGAATGTTTTCAGGGATGGGGCCTCCACCACCTCCCTGGGCAGGCTGTGTCTCATCAACCCCATAGGGAAGAACTTCTTCCCAATGTCTCATCTAACCTGCCCTGAACTAATTTCAAACCATTGCCCATCATCTTAGCTCTACATCCAACAGTCTTCCACCACCTGCTCCTTCAGGTACCAGGAGGCCACCATTAGGCTTTACTAGGGCCTTCTCCAGGATGAACAGCCCCAACTGCCTGCCCTTCTTTAGTTTCAAACCATTGCCCCTCATCCTATTTCAAAGTAACCTTCTTCCTTCAGCATTCAGAAGGGTGTGGGACTGAGGATTTTCAGGTGTTTCAATAACTACCAGGATCCAAAAGGACACAGAAAAAACCCAAGGAGTTTTTTACATGGTTGACATAAAGCTGGAAGCAATTCCTCTCCTTCCAGTGATGAAGGGTGCCTGGTGACTTCCCCAACACAGGGAGAAGCTTCAAAAGCTCTTTTTCTGCACAAATCCAGGTTTGTTTTAGGAGAAAGCATGGGGGGGAAGGCATTGATTCTGAGACAAAGGAAATCATTGGGCTGTGCAGAGGGCTGTGCCAGAGCAGGTCAGCTGGATGCTGAGTAACCTCATGCTGAGAGTTAAAAAGGAACCACTGACCCATAACTCTACCCCAACAGTAAAAACTGGGGCTGTTCAAAATGAAGACAAGGCTCCAGGCAGAACTCAGAGTAGTCTCCCAGTATCTGAAGGAGATTACAAGATGGAGGAATGCTCTTGGATGGGGTCTGAGTGACATCCAATGATAGGACAAGGGGTAATGGGTGGAACATAGGAGGTTCCACAGAAATATAAGCTTTTTCACAGTGAGGGTGACAGGACACTGGCACAGGCTGCCCAGAGAGGCTGTGGGGTCTCCTTCTCCAGAGACATTCAAACCCCGCCTGGACACATTCCTGTGTGACCTGATGTAGGTGTTCCTGCTCCAGCAGGGGGACTGGACTAGATTATCTCTTGAAGTCCCTTCCAATCCCTGACATTCTGTGGAAATTGTGGAATTAAGAAGCCAACACTCAAACTGGTGGCTTACCTAAGTTCTTCCAGCTCTTTCTTCTTCTTCATCTCTTCTTTTTCCTTCCGTTTCATCTCTTGGATTTGGGCTTTTTTCTCATTTCTCTCTTCTCTGTCCCGGGCTTCCTTCTCAGCAGCCAGGTCTGGGAAACGCTCCACTTTTGTCTTCTCCAATCGGTTGAGGATCTCATTCACCTTCTTCTCCACTGTCAGCATTTTCACCTTGGGAGGGCAAAGAAATTATGACCCTTATAAAAAACCACTAGGAAGTACATAAATAAGCATTAGTGACTTTGTTTCTTGGCACTTAGTTCAACAAAGAAGCCAAGAGATAAGAAAGTCTATGCTGAGTCCTTAAGAGGTGGCAGAGGTTTCTGAAGACCTTCTGATGAGGTGAAATTCAAGTGCTGCTTGTTGACTGCAGGGTTTTTAGCACTTCTTCCCCTAATACAGGCTTAATTTAGTCAAACAACTACATCTCAAAAGAGCTTTCCCTCCCAGCAGGCACTGAATCATGACTTTGGGTGGGAAGGGACCTTAAAGACCATCCAGGACCACCCCCTGTCTGGGGCAGGGACAACTCCCACAAGCCCAGGTTGCTCCAAGCCACCTGGCCTTGAACCCCTCCAAGGAAGGGGCAGCCACAGCTTCTCTGGGCAACCTGGGCCAAGGACCCAGGAGTAGAGGCAGCAGAGCCTATACAGAGACTGGGGACGGCTGGAGATGGAACAGAAAAGGGCCATGAAGATTCTGAGGGAACTTGAATATCTCTCTGATGAAGAAAGACTGAGGGAGTTTGATTTTGAATAAAGAAGGCTGAGGGGGATCTTATTAGTGCTCACAAATGCTTACAAGGTGGGTGTCAAGAGGATGGGTCCAGTCTGTGTTCAGTGGTGCTCAGTGACAGGGCAAGGGGAATGGGCACAAAATGGAACATGGGAAGCTCCATCCCAACATGAAGAGGAACTTCTTTGCTGTGAGAGTGGCAGAGCCCTGGCACAGGCTGACCAGAGAGGTGGTAGAGTCTCCATATCTGGAGCCATCCCAAACCCATGTCCAGCCTGCTCTGGGTGACCCTACTCTGGCAGGGGGTGTGACAAGGTTACCTCCAGAGGTCCCTTCCAACTTCAAAATATAAATACTTACATCCTTCTGCCTGTGAAATCCAATCTGCCCAACATCCATGTCGGCTGTCTTCTTCAGGTTAGTCCAGGGCGTGTATACCACATTCACATTGTTCATCTTGCAGCCTAGAGGAGGAGAAAAAGAAAGAAGGGATCAACAATTCCATTCTCTCCCTGCTGAAAGAGGTCTTTAAAGCCTTCCAAGAGAAGTCCTTGCAGTGTTACAGTGAAAGGGAAGAACACTATGTCATCATTTGCTGCAGTAAGATGAGTGCCTGCAGCAGTGTAAACAAACTCCAAACGGAGACAGGCTTGACCAGAAGACAGACTGCAATGGGAAAGGGAGGCAGGGCAAAGATGGTGTTAGGAGAAGAGGCTGCACCGTGGAGACACAAAGGGGAACTTTCCAGATTTAAAACTCCACTTTAATGAAAACAGAACAGTCCTAGCAGGTGTAAAGCAACATCTGCTCCTGTAGGCACCAGAGGAGCAATGTCACAAACATCCCCCATACAAAAAATACAGTGTGTCAGAACCATGGAAGGTGTTGGCTTGGAAAGAAACTTCAAATGCCATCAATTCCCACTCTCCTGCAGTGAGCATGGACATCTTGCACTAGATCTGGTTGCTCAGAGCCTCATCAAGTCTGGCCATTCGCCTTCAGGGAATGGAACAGCGCTAAGGTATCTCCATAGTCTTCTCCAGGGTGAACAGTCCCAACTCTGTCAGTCCGTCCTCATAGGAGAAGTGCTCCAGCCCTCAGATTATCCTTGTAGCCTCCTCTGAACCCTCTCCAATAGCTCCATGTTCTTCTTGTGCCAAGGGCTCCAGAACTGGATGTGGTTACTCCAGGTGGGTTCTCACCAGAGCAGAGGCAGAATGACCTCTGTCCACTTGCTGGCCATGGTTTTTTTGATGCATCCCAGGTTATGGTTGGCTTCTGGACTTCGAGCACACACTCTTGGCTCATGTTCAGCTTCTCACCTACCAGTACCCCATAGTCCTTCTCCACAGGGCTGCTCTCTAGCACTTCATCCCTCAGGAACAGTCATCACAAGTAACTGGAATTGATCTTTCTAGGAATGACTATTACCTTGGATGCTGTTGGCCTTCACAAGGTGGGCACAGTCAATCAAAACCTCTTTGGGAATATCATCCACCGTCTGCCCCTGCAACAGAGCAAAGCAAGGTGAGGGCTCTGTGACACAGCAGTGACAAAAGTGCACAACAGCTAGGACACAAATAAGTCCTCCATGCTTGGCATTTTACACATCTGGAGGCTCAAAATACCACGAAATTCCTATCTTGGTTTTTCCAAATGGATTCTCCCTTTTAGAGGTTCCAAGACACACTCTTGACATACCAGTCTTGCTGGGTCACATTAAACTTCCCCTCTGTACCCAAATATAAATATTTAATACTTGAATATTTAAATTAAGGTCTAAATTCAGTATCCCCATGTTGGTGGGTTCCTCTGTTTTCATTTTCACCCAAATAAAAATGGTCTTGGCCACAGGAAACATGTATGGGAATATTAATGTTTTTAAACACTGAAGGACATGATTACCTTGTGTAAGCGAAGATAAACATGAGCTGAAGAGAGCTTATCCACGTGAAACCTAGAGAATAAAGACAAAAAAAAGCTCATTTGAAAGAGCTGGTGATTTATTCTAAGTGATTTACTTTCTAGTAATTGCCAAAACAGCCACCCCATGACCAATAAAATTCAGAGAAATGTGCACAAAATACATTTTTGAAAGCAGGGAAAGGAAAGCTGAAGTGGAACTTCCAAGAAAATTCACTCTCTCAATGGAAGACTGAGAAAATGAAACTCCTTTTCTTCCCCCTTTTTCCCTTTTGAATGCTCCACTCATGGGACAAGTCTGGACATGTGGTGGTTTGGTCTGGTTTTAACAGTAAACTCCTGAATTCTGCAGCAGGCACTGACAGTTCCACCACCTCCATGACTGGTGTGAAGCTCGAAGAATAAAAAAAACAACCACAAAATTTCTCCCTGGTAAAAATTGTTCCATGAAGGCCACAGACTGGGGTAGAGGCTAAGAGAGCTGCTGAGGGAGAAAGGACTTGGGTGTTGGTCAGATATGATTCAGAGCTTGCCTAGTAGCCATCCTGGCCTGTGTCAGGGACAGTGTGACCATCAAGAGTGAAACTGTGAGTGTTCCCCTGTACTAGGCACTGGTGAGGTTCAACCTCCAGACTTTGGGCCAGTTTTAGGTCCCTCACCACAAAAAAAAAGCCCTTGAGGGTCTGGGAGCAGCTGCAGAGAAGAGCAACAGAGCAAATGAGAGGTCTGGAGAGCATGAAAAAGGGTCTGCAGAAATTCTGAGGGAGCAGGGGTGTTCAGCCGGGAGAAAAGGAGGCTGAGAGGAGTCCTCACTCTCTGCAGCTCCCTGAAAGGAGGCCATGAGACCAGAGTGAACATCCTCAAGTTGTACCCACGGTGGGTGAGGATGGAGATTGTGGAAGATTCCTTCAAGAAAGGGGCTGGAAGAGGCAGTCTAGGGCAGAGGGTGAGGCACCATCTCTGGAGCGATTTAAGAGCTGGGCAGACAGTTTGAAGATATGGTTTAAGGCTGGTTCATGTCAGTTGGGCTGATGGTTGGACTCCATGATTTCAAAGGTCTGTTACAATTTTGTCCATTCTATGATTCCACCCTAGTTTTTAAGCCTCTGCCCTCCAAGCCAAGAAAAGATTAGGGAGGGGAGAAATGATGTTATGCCCCCTCCCAACCTTTCTTTAAGGGGACTTTTTCTTCCCTAATGCAAGATCCAGCACCAACACCTGAACCCTCACTTTTAACTCCTAAGCCCTGAACTCCTATTGTACAGGGTCTTTCTTAAGCAGAAATAAGTTTAAAAGATCCCAGAGACCATTAGGAGAACAATGCCCAAGAGATCTCTGCAAGAAGACCTGGGATATTTTATTGAGATGACATGAGGATAGCATAGCTCTGGTGTTCTCAGCACAAGGACATGGTCCAGTTGGAGGAGGTGCAGAGGCCACAACAATGATCTGAGAGATGAAACCCCTCTACTACAAGGACATGCTGAGAGAATTGGGGCTGCTCAGCCTGGAGAACAGAACGCTGCAAGGAGACCTCATAGAGACCTTCTGGTACCAGAAGGGGCCTACAAAATGAAGATTCCTGGATGGGGGCTGTATCAACAAGACACAGAGAATGGTTTGAAACTAGAGCAGAACAGAGTTAGATGAAACATTAGGAAACAGTTCTTCCCCATGAGAAAGGTGAGGGAGGTTGGACTAGAAGGCCTTCGAAGGTCCCTTTCAACTCTGTGGTTCTATTCTATTAAAAAAGGCACAAGGGTGATGTCAGTGTGAAGTACGATACACAAAAGATTACTTTGATTCTTCGGGTTGAATTTCAAGGTTATTCTTAAATAACAGAACAGACACAGCTTAAATTATGTAGTAGTAGGATAAACATGAGACAAAGTGAATGTGATACTGCTCCCACAGAGTGTTTTTTAGCTCTAGTGTCATCTTTTCTGCTAGAAGGGCAAAAATATTCTCTTGGAGGCAAGCTGGTGTCTCACAAAACATTCCCTGAGCTAGCTTTGATCTACTCAACCTCTAGTTCTATTAGGACACCTTAGCTCATCCTGGCAAAAAACCCCACCATGAACAGAGAAGAAATCCTCATTATAAGAACAGGGAGGTTAGGGTATGGAACAATGAGTGATGGCTTCAAACTAAAAGAGTGAAGACTTAGCAAGATCAAAGGAAGAAATCGTTTATTCTGAGGGGGGTGAGCCTCTTGTCCAGGTTGTCCAGAGAAGATGTGCCTGCCCCATCCCTGCAGGGGCTCAGGGCCAGGTTGGATGAAGCTTGGAGCAACCTGGACTGGTGGGGGTTGTCCCTGCCCAGGGCACCAGATGGTCCTTAAGGTCCCTTCTAACCCAAACTATTCCATGAATACTAAGTATGCTGTTTCTGGGGTAGGGAGCTAGCTTGGAACTGTATTAAGAATGTGAGATCCTCAGAATAATAGTGCAAATAACAATGACTGAGACCTTCAGCTGGGGAGGGACTGTTTGGCAAGGGATAGGATAGTAGGATAAGGGGAAATGGTTTGAAACTAGAGCAGGGCAGGGTTAGATGAGACATTAGGGAGAAGTTCCTCCCGATAAGGGTGGTGAAATACTGGCCCAGGTTGCCCAGAGAGTTGGTGGAGGCTCCATCCCTGGAGGTATTCAAGGCCAGGCTCGCTAAGGCTTTGAGTAACTTGATCTAGTGCAAGATGTCCCTGCTTACTGCAGGGGGTTGGACTACATGGCCTTTGGATGTCCCTTCCAACTCTATGACTTGGTACCTACCAGATATCTTCAGGCCAGCCATATTTGATTAAATCTTCATCTGCAGGAATAAAACAAGGAAGAAAGGTTGAGATTTTGTAAAAAATAAATCATGTTATCTATGGAGTTCTCCTCACAGTGGGTCTGATGAGAAAATGAAGTGGGATTTCATGCTGCCTGGTCTGGGTAGGGCAGAAGCAGGCATGGCAGGAACAATGGTGCTTAGAGGATTATTTTTTTAGGTGAAAATATGTTTTTTTAAGCATCAACGTAATGGGGGGAGCAGGCAAACAAAAGGCTAGCTGGCATGAAGTTATTAATCAAACCCTAAAACCCAGTATTTTTCTTCTAATAAGATTTTTCTCCCAGTTAATTTAGCTTTTATTTGTACTTAAGGTAGTTATATTCTGCCTTGAGGCTTTATAAAATTGATCTACCCCAATTAAAAGTAAGAGTTAAAGTGGACTTTACAGAAGTCAGAATCACTCAGAAGCAAAGACTATTTCAAGTTAAGACATCCAATTATATCCTTTAAAAATTACCTTACACCCCTCCAAATCTAAACCTAAGCCATGAGGCATTGTTAAATCAATTGTTAAATTAATGCACTTACTTTCATACTTATCTTTTCCCATGTAAATGGTGTAAACAGAGGGAACAACTGTGTGACAGAAAAAGAAATCAAAAGGTTTTAGGATACATTGGGCAAGGAATGACACAACAAACTGGTTTCAGACAAAGAAATTATGGTGGAAACTGCTTTATCCCATCATCCATCCATCCATCCATCCATCCATCCATCCATCCATCCGTCCATCCATCCATCCGTCCATCCATATCTCATCTGCTTGGAGCTTCCAAAAGTGCAAGATGTCCAAAAAAATCTTGCCCAAAGATTAAAATCAAAGGGAAAAACTGAATAAACAACAGCAAGGCATTCGTCTGTGCCTTTGTCTTCTTTAAGTCTGGTTTTATCAATATTTGACAACAATTTCCAAAGACTGTACACCAAAAGGGTAGGGCTGGATGAGACATCTGTTAGGAAGTAGCTCTTCCCCATGAGGGTGGGGAGACACTGGCCCAGGGTGCCCAGAGAGGTGGTGGAGGCCTCATCCCTGGAGATACTGAAGACCAGGCTTGCTGATGTCTTGAACAACCTGATATAGTGCCAGATGTTCCTGCTCACTGCAGGGGGTTGGAGTACATGGCCCTCGAAGAGCCCTTCTAACCCTATGATTCTATGATTAAAGGAAAAATTATGAGAGGTCATATGCATTCCCTCAAACTCCTGAGAGCACCACACTCAGAAAAGTTTTTCGTAAGTCTCACCTCTGTACAGAGGCCTGTGTCAAGAACTAGCCGGACTAGGGCTGCAGCTGTCCCTCTGTTCTGGGCACCGGTGAGGCCCCATCTCCAGTGGGTGCTAGTTTTAGGCCCCGCATCACAAAAAAAAAGAAAGTCCTCAAGGGTCAGGAGTGGGTGCTGAGAAGGGAAACGGAGCTAGTGAAAGCTCTGGAGATGTTCTGAGGGAGCTGGGGGTGTTCAGCATGGAGAAAAGGAGGCTGAGGGGAGACCTCGTTCTGTCCAACTCCCTGAAAGGTGGGTGTTGCCGGGGGACGGACGGGGGGTCGGGCTTTCCTCCCACGAACGGGTCACAGAACAAGGGGTACCGGCCTCTGGGGATATTTAGGACAGATGTTGGGAAAAATTCCTCCATGGAAAGGGTTGTGAGACCCCATCTCTTAGAGGGATTTAAGATCCGGACAGAAACTGAGCGCAGAGATACAGTTTAGGGCTGGTTCTCGTCAGAGTTGGGTTGGTGGTTGCACTTGGTGAGCTGAAAGGTTTTGCCCAATCTTCCCACCAGCCCAACAAAGACCTCAGGGCCTGCTGAGGCCTCCAGCGGCCCTCCCTTTCCCCCCACGCACCGTTGGAGGTGAAGTAGAAGACCATGGCGGCAGCGGCGGCTCCTCCCCCCCGCCGGGCGAGCAGCTCCTCACGGCGGCCACTGTCCCGCTCCACCAGCTGCGGCCCAGGCCGCGGGACGAGCAGCGCGCATGTGCAAATCCCCGCACGCCCGGTCGGGCGAGGGAGCCCCGTGTTTGCTACGCGCATGCGCCAACCCTTGCCGGCCGTGAAGGCGCTCGGAGTTTTGCGCATACGTCCTGAGCCCTCACAGCGCTGGCGCTCCGCTGCCTCCATCATTTGCGCCACTCCGCCCTATGCGCATGTGCGGGTATTGCGCGCACACGTCCGTAGAGGGTGGTGGTAGGTTTTGTGTCACAGATTGTTCTGGTCTTTTTCCTTATATCCCCAAATGTGCTCCACAGCAGAGCTTCTGTGGCCCGTTTGAAAGCCATCTGACGCTCTTGGCGCTCCATCAGGGTCCTCTCACCCTTTGAAAGAAGGTCCTGAAAGATGGCCATGAGCCAAAAATGTGCCCAAGAAGGCCAATGGCGTCCTGGGGTGTATTAAAGAGGGCATAGTCAGTAGGTCCTTCTTTACCCTGGTGAGACCACATCTGGAATACCCTGGTCTGGTCCCCTCAGTTCAGGAACTACAGGGACCTGCTGGAGAGGATACAGCACAGAGCAACAAAGATGATGAAGGGATTGGAGCCTCTCCCTTAAGAGGAATGGCTGAGGGAACTGGGTCTCTTTAGCTTGGAAAAGTGGTGACTGAGGAGGGACCTTATTAATCTTTCTGTTCCCAAATGTTTTCCAGTGGGATATGTCAGCCTTGGAAGGACAGAATGAGCTGTGGAGGGTGGGTGATTGGGGGAAGGTCACAGTGTGACTGATGGCTCATTGTCCAAATGGGAACCAGTGACGAGTGGTGTTCTTCAGGGACTGGGACCAGTGCTATTTAATATCTTTGTCAGTGACATGGATAGTGGGGAAAGCTGGGTTTTTAATAAGAGCAGTAGCACTAGAGGTCTTCTAGAGATGTCCTCTCCTGGCTGGAGGCTGTTCCCTGTAGGGTGCTTCCAGTATCCAGCTCTTGGAAAAGACTGAGAGTTTACTAGTGCCCTGGATTGGATTTTGGGGTTTGAGCTGACTTATCACTTTGGAGGAGATGTCCCTGCCCATGGGGGAAGGGGGGAGTGGAACTAGATGATCATTAAGGTCCCTTCCAACCCAAACCATTCTATGATTCCATAAATATGTAAAGGCTGAGTGTCAGGAAGATGGAGCCAGGCTCTTCTCGATGACCTCCAATGATAGGACAAGGAGAAACAGTTACAAGCTGGAACATAGACGGTTTCAGAGAAATGTAAGTAAAAACTTTCACAGTGAGGGTAACAGAACACTGGAACGGACTGCCCAGAGAGGTTGTGGAATCTCCTTCTCTGGAGACCTTCAAAACCCATCTCGACGAGTTCCTCTGTGACCTGGTCTAGGTATTCCTGCTAGGGGGATTGGACTAGATGATCTCTTGACGTCCCTTCCAGTCCCTGAGATTCTGTGTGTAAATGCTCCTCAGTCCACTCCGTCCCTTCGTATCCCGGAGTGGCCTCCCCCGTGAACGCTGGGTCCTCAAAGTGTTGTTCAAGGACTACACTTCCCATGATGCTCCGCGCTCAACTAGCAGCACTTAGGGCGGCTATGCCTTCGCAGTGCACGCTGGGAGTTGTTATCCTATGTCTCTGTGTGGCAGTTCTGCTCTCTGATTGGTTGTAAAACAGGGCAGGGCGGGAGCACGTTAACGCGCCGCCGTTGGACCAATGGCGATTGCCTGCTCAAAAGTGATTGACGGACAGCTCAGCCAATGGCAAAGGGGAGGGCTGGCGGGCGGGAAGAAGGCGCGCAGTTTGGAAGGCGCGGGATCCGTTACGGCGGCGCTGAGGTGAGGGAGTGCGGCCGGTTTGAGGTTCCGGGCTCGGGGTACCGAGAGAGAGTTGGAGTGGGTTTTGCTGTCGTTTCAGTGCACGAAGTGTGGGCAGGATGAGCCAAGGGGGCAGCTGTCAGAGTGTTTCCGAGGCACCTCTGGGGGACTGAGAGGGTGTTCGGGGGTCGCTGTGCCCAAGGGGGGAGTGTTAGGCCTGTGATGCCCCGGGGTGGGGATCTGATGCGGTGCTGAGGTGCTTCAGATTCCACTTACTGGTGTAAATGAGGTGAGGACACTGTAATTCCAGGGCCAGGTGTAGGAAGAGGGGCTTCTTTACAGTAAAACACAGTTTTACAGTGTTTCACCACCATTTATAGTAAGGGTGGTGAAACACTGGAAGATGTTGCCCAGAGAGGTTGTGGACGCCCCCTCTCTGGAGGTGTTTAAGGCCAGGCTGGACAGGGGACTGAGCAGCCTGATCTAGTGGGAGGTGTCCCTGCCTATGGCAGGGGGGTTGGAACTCGATGATCCTTGAGGTCCCTTCTAACCCAAAGTATTCTATGATTCTGTGGCTCGGGAGGGATGTTTGCCGTTTGGGTAGGGGTTTTGAAGATCCCTTCCAATTCTATCTACGATACTGCAATTGCTCCTCACACACACAGACTTGGACTCTCTGGCCAACGGTATGACTTTGCCCTTCCCATTATTACATGTCTTAGATCCCTGTAAGCTCATTCTTGCTCTGTGTTTTGGAGATTGCCCACCCTTCTTCTGAAGTTCCCCTCTGCCGTGGGTATTGTTTTGGCCGCGCAGATTGGTATCACTCTATCCTGAGGTTGTTCAACTCCTGCACCTCATTGGTCCATCCTAGAATCATATAGAATTTTAGGATGTGTTGGGTTGGAAGGGCCCTTCAGTCCTACCCCTGCAGTGAGCAGGGACATCTTGCACTAGATCAGATTGATTAGAGCCTCATCAAGTCTAGCCTTGAATATCTTCGCGGATAGGGCATGCACCAGTTATTCTCTACCCTCTGCTTGGTGTCCCTGGGGCTTGACAGCACCCTGTTGTGGCCTGTCATCATTCACTGCAGAGCCTAAAGGCAGGAGGATCTTCCCCCTGCGGGCAGAGAATTGAGCAAGTCCTTTTTCTCAGTTTATAAATATTTGTTATAAGTTTTTTGAATGGAGAGTGTTTGTTTATGCTGGGCTTTCAGTTTTGAAACACAGAGAAGGGAGTGTTAGGCCATAATTATCTCAAACTGGTAGAAAAGGCACAAGCAGTCAAGTTTTGAAGTGGTTTAAATGGTGACCATGTTCATGAGAGTAAAAAAGGTGGTATTTTTAAGGAGAAACTCTAAAGTCTGGTGGGTAAGGAGCTCTTTTGGCTGGAAGGTGAATCGATTTGACCTGGAAGATCCATTCTCTATGTGTTTTTTATGGAAGGTACATGGATTTGAACTGGGAGATCTCTTCTGTGTTTCATTCTCAACTCAAACACAGACTTATGATTCTGTAGTCTCTGTCACGCATTAACTGCTGCCTCTCAGGGTTTTCTTCTCATTTCCCCACCTTCTCTTCCTTTATGAAATATTTTTTAACTTATTTTGAGTATTTTTACCTTCAAATCTATTAAAAACCCTATTCTTCCAGGCTCTCTGGTGAAGACATGGCAGCTGTGACCCCTCAGAAGAGAAGCCGAAGTTCTTCCAATGGGTGTGTATAACTTTTCATATAATTCTTCTTCTAATAGACAAATAATTTACTAGAATAAATAAAAATTCCTGCTTCATAATGTTTCAAGTTTTTGATTGCTTCTTATGCAATGCAGAAGAAGTAGATGGCATCAGCCTGTGTCTTAGAGTGACTAAGAGTATTTTAGGTCATGCTGATGAGATCTCAAGCAATTTCATCAGATACTTTGGGAAAATCAGCATAAAAATCATAGAGCTAAGATTGTGTTGAATTGGAAGGGCCTTTCAAAGGCCATCTAGTCTAACCCCCTGCAGTGAGCAGGGACATCTTGCACTAAATCGGGTTGCTCAGAGCCTCATCAAGCCTGGCCTTGAATGTCTACAGGAGTGGGGCCTCCACTACCTCTCTGGGCATCCAGGGCTAGTGTCTCATCATCCTCATGGTAAAAATTTCTTCCTAGTGTCTCGTGTAACCCTCCCCTCCTCTATTTCAAACCACTGCCAGACCTTTCACCAACTCCATTGCCTTTCTCTGCACCCACTCCTGTCCCTCGAGGGCTTTTTTTTTTGTTGTTGTTGTGTGGGTCCCAAAACTTGTCCCCACTAGAGATGGGGACCTCACTGGTGCCCAGAACAGAGGGACAGTTCCTGCCCCAGTCCTTCTGGTTCTTGAGCCAGACCAGGATTCTTCTAATGGCTATGTGTACATAGGTGGGACTTCTGAAAAGCTTTCTTAAGTGTACTCTTCTCAGGTGTTTGAGGGAAGGCATACAACCTCTCATCATTTTTTCTTTAATCATAGAAACACAGGAAGGGCTCTTCAAGGGCCATCTAGTCCAACCCCAGCAGTGAGCTGGGACATGCTGTACTAGGTCAGGCTGGTCAGAGCCTCATCAAGCCTGGCCTTGAATGTCTGCAGGGATGAAGCCTCCATCACCTCTCTGTGCAATCTGGGTCAGTGTCTCACCACCCTCATGGGGCAGATCTTCCTAGTGTCTCATCTAATCCTACCCTTTCAATGCAAAGCCTTTGGAAACTGGTGTAAAATATTATGTTCTGTTCAGTTTTATTTATCTTGCACATATGGGGCTACAGCTTTTCCAGAGTCTCAAAGAGAGAGCCAGTTTGGCTGAGCTTAAGATTGGTTTTTGGGTTTTTTTTGATTCCTGAATCACAACACTGATTATGGCAGCAGCATTTCAAAAAGCAGGTGATTCCCAGATCTTTTAAGAATTTTAGGGAGGAAAATTGATTTGCTTTTTAGTTAAAAAACACGTGAAGAAGGTAACAAGAAACAGTCAGGAAAAAAATTCGGTTTTAAATTAAACATTATCTGAAGAATGATGAGAAAGTCTTGATCTTTTTATTTGGGTATTGGGATTTGATATTTGTATTTAATCCACATCTTAGAATGTGCAGGAGACTCATCTGTGTAAAAATTAAGTTGCTTAATTAAGTAGAACTAATTTTTATTCAGTAAACAAAGGCCTAAAAATCATTATTTGGCTCATGTGATGTTTTATTTTGTCTTTACTTTCGCAGTTCACCTTTAGGCTTTGAGACACCTGTGAAGAAATCCATGCTGGGCTTCACTGAATGTTGCTCTCCCCTCAAAAAATCAAGGTTTTCTTCTCAAACAAAATGGTCCTCCAGTGATGAGATGAGAGAAAAAGATGCCCTGAAGGAGAAGAATATCTCAAGGAGGTTGGATATTTCCCCCCTCCAGGCCACCAGTGTTCCCACGGCCTCTCAAAACGGATCTTCAGAGAAGTTCTCCCCCAAGCCTGCCTCTTCCTATGAGCCCCTGGTCCCCGTGGTGGCTTTTTACAGCAAGGAGAAGCTCTACCTGACTCCTCTGGAGAGGAAGGAACTAAAGGAGAAGAGGATTTTGAAGGAAATCAGAGATGAAAACTTCCCAGCTTCCAGCAGGACGGAGAAGATGAACCCCAGCTCTAGCAGGAAGTTGAACTTGAAGCCAACCAAGCGTCCATCCTCCTCCCAGCGGAGCAAAACTCACCCCAAAAAGGCCAAGGAAGAGGTTTTGCCTCCAAAATCTGGTAGGGAAAAGGAAAATGGGTATGTTTTGATTAAAAAAAAGATGGATTCTCCCTTCAGGGTCCTGAGCATGACGGTGAAACCTGCTCTCAAACTCCAGCTGGGAGCTGCCTTCTTCACTACCAGGAAGAAGTCACACTCCAAAAAACCCTCTGGAGACCCCAAATCTCTGTTGGGTGACCCCAAACCTCTTCTGAATGACCCCAAATCCCTGCAAAGAAATGATTCCACAATCCAAAGATCCCATTCAGTTGAAGGAGATAAAATCATTGAGGCTTGTGGGGCATCAAGGGGTATTTCTGCACCCCAGAAGAAGGGAAATTCAAATGCAGAGGACTCTCACAGCACTGGAAATGCAGAGAGAGGTGAAGCACCTGAAGGAAAAAGATCTGCATTGAAAAATGGGAGTGATCCCAGTCCAGTTTGTGCTTCACAGTCTGCAGGAGATGGTCACGTGGTGAGTAAAATTGTCCCCAAAGTGTTGGGATGACATGCATTCACCTGGGATTACCACACATTCCTCTCATCTTATTATTTCCTTACGTTAATAAGTACATTTTTACATTTTTGACTTGGAAAACCAATTTTTTCCTTATGAAGGTATAAAAGTGGGAAGAACCTCCAGGAAGGTCTTGTCCACATCCCTGGTTCTTGATTCCACTGGAATGATCTGTTTCTGGGGGCTGAAAGGGAAGATTTCTGCAGGAAATTTTCACAAATGACAATAAGTTTTGAGGTTTTTTCTTTATCTCTGAGGTTTTTTTATGCTTTTTTTTTTGTCATTGTTGAGTTCCATCCTGTGTTCCCTGAAGCAAATTTTCATGGAATCATAGAGTTGGAAGGGCCCTTCTAGGGCCATCTCGTCCAACCTCCTGCAGTGAGCAGGGGCATGTTGTACTACATCAGGTTGCTCAGAGCCTCATCAACCCTGACCTTGAGTGTCTGCAGGGATGGGGCCTCCACCACCTCTCTGGGCAACCTGGGCCAGTGTCTCCCCATCCTCATGGGGATGAACTTCTTTTTAATGTCTAATCACCCTGTTACTGCAGATTCCACCAAAGAGTCCTCATCTTGTAGACCCCTTCAGGTACTGGGAGGCTGCTATGAGGTTTCCTCAGAGCCTACTCCAGGCTGAGCAGCCCCAACTCGCAGCCTGTCCTCATACCAGAGTGGCCCCAGCCCTCAGATCATCCTTGTGGCCTCCTCTGGCACCTCTCCCACTGCTTCAGGCCCTCAGACTGAGGGATCCAGAGGTGAATGCAGAACTTTAATCAGAGGTATTTTTTTGCCCTAAAAATATTGCCTTAATTTCTAGGACATCAATGAAATTTCTTCTCCAAGCCCTGAGTCTGATGATGACGTCATACCTTCCAGCCAGTCTCTGCCAACAGAGAATAGGGGAGGTGAGTGGGATTATCCTAGTCTCATTGCATGACTTTTGCCTCTGTCAGAAAACAAGGTGGAGTTGTTATTGAAAACCCCAAAATAACCAACTCTTCTCCACTAGGATCAACTCTGGGATCAACTAACCAATTCCCCTGATAGTCTGAAATTTAGTGTTTTAATTATAGTATTAATTATTAGTGATGGAGACCCTACCCGTTCCCTGTAAGATTTGGGAATCTTATTTTAAATCCTATTATTCGGGAATTTGGGGTTTATTCCTATAAAAATAGGATTAGAAGTTAAACTAGATTAAAAATTAATAAAATAATACATTTTTTTCTCCCACTCTTTTCTTCCTGTGGTCTCTCCTTTTTTAAAAATCTAAATTATATTAGGCATTTTTCACTTATTTATTCACTCCAGATTAAACCAATCTCCATCCCAGCCTCACCAGCCCTAATTAGCAGGGAATAATTCATTAAATTAATCCATTGCACACCCAGCAAGCCCCTACATTTCAATAGGAATTAATTATATTTGTTGGTTTTATTTTCCTTGCTCAAGTCTGGCCTTTTTTCTCAACCTTGTTTTCCAGAAATGGCATTTCCCTCCTAAAACATGTCAGTTTTCATTACTTCTGTAGCAATTTTATGAAATTTAATTTATTTCCTTCGGAGAATAACAAGTGATAACAAAAATCTCACTTAAATCTTATTTTACTGAGTTAAGTTAATGCTTTCTCCTCCACCTGCTGCCTCATCCTCCAAGTATGTGCTACCCTGTGCCAATGACAACTTGAGCACATGTTTTTATATCCTTATTTCCTGCTTTCCCCTCCTTTCTTTCTTCCCCCCCTC
>VZTY01002572.1:0-74678 GCA_013400935.1 Turnix velox | reverse complement strand
CTTTCCATCATATTTGGAAGGTCGTAACAGACTGGTGAAGTCCCTACTGACTGGAAAAGGGGGAACATAACTCCCATTTTCAAGAAGGGAAAAAAAGAAGAACCACGGAACTACAGGCCAGTCAGTCTCACCTCTGTGCCTGGCAAAATCATGGAGCAAAAACACATGGAGGATGATACTGAGGTGATTAGAGGTAACCAACATGGCTTCACCAGTTGCAAAACATGACTGACCAATTTGGTGGCCTTCTACAATGACATCACAGCATCGCTGAATAGTCATAGTCATCTAGGTTGCAACTGACATCTATCTGGACTTGTGCAAAGCATTTGAGACTGTCCCGCGTGACATCCTGGTCACCAAACTGGAAAAGTATGGGCTTGATAAGGAACTGGTTCAATGGTCACCCTCAGAAACTTGCAGTCAATTGCTTGTTGTCCAAGTGGAAACCAGTGATGAGTAGTGGTGTTCCTCATGGATCAGCACTGGGACCAGTGCTATTTAACATCTTTGTTGGAGACATGGACAGTGGGATTGAGTGCACCCTCAGCAAGTTTGCAGATGACACACCAGAAGAAAGGGATGCCATCCCAAGGGACCTTGACAGGTTTGATAGGTGAGCCCATGCCAACCTCATGCAGTTTGACAAGGCCAAGAGAAAAGTCCTGCACCTGGGCTGGGGCAACCCCAAGCACAGATACAGGATGGATGGAGAGTAGCTTGACTGCAGCCCTGAAGAGAAGGATTTGAGGCTGTCAGTGGATGGAAAACTTAACATGAGGTGCCAGTGTGCACTTGCAGCCCGGAAGACCAACCAGATCCTGGGCTGCATCAAGAGAAGTCTGACCAGCAGGCCAAGAGAGGTTATTTTGCCCCTCTACTCAGCTCTGATGAGGCCTCACCTGGAACATTATGTCCAGTTCTAGAGACCTCAACACAAGAAGGACATTGAGCTGTTGGAGCAGGTCCAGAGGAGGGCCATGAAGGTGATGAGAGGGCTGGAGCACCTCCCTTACGAGGACGGGCTGAAGGAGTTGGGGCTGTTCAGCCTGGGGAAGGCTTAGGGGGAATCTCATAGTAGCTCTCAATACCTGAAGGGGGCCTACAAAAAGGCAGGGGTAGGACTTTTAATAGGATATGGGATGGCAGGACTAGGAATAATGAATGTAAATTGTAAGAGGGGAGTTTCAGGCTAGATATAAGAAAGAAGTTCTTTACTATGAGGGTGATGAGACACTGAAACAGGTTGCCCAGAGAGATTGTGGATGCCCACTCTGTCAAGGTGTTTAAAGCCCGGGTGGAACTTCCAACACAAACCATTCTATAATTCTATTCTATAATTCTAAAAACAAAGAAACTACTAGCTAACATCTTTGAGAATATACACATAATAAATACAATATTCTTCCAAATTATAAGAAGCTATTTTGCAATAGCACAATGATAGCTAATCTCTATATTAATAAAACAAGCATGCATTTAGAAGCAGTGGTCTCTTAGAACAAAAATAACTTCCAAGAAGATATTCTGCTGCTATCCCATCCCTGGGCTAAGCCACATCCTCATGGCTGAACCCGTGCAAACTACACCAACAGCACCTTGAGCAGAAACACAAAGCTAAAACACAACGCTCCTACTTTCCTGCTAAACACTCATCTGACCTCAGGCAAACACCAAAGAACACTAAGGCAAGAAATGGAAACACAAGGCCATCAGCCCAGCCTTCCACCCATTCCTCCCCCTACCTAACTAGACAGGGAGCCAGCAAACCCAACCTTTCTCCTCCCACCATGTCCCCCTGGAGAATGCAACCCACCAATGGCATGCCCTACAGCAAAGACACCAAGAGGCACATCCCACAGGGGGGCAAACTGTGGCTGCTACCCTTCCCCACTGGTATTAAATTGGAGAGGGAGGGGGGAGGTGAAGGTGGCTGACTGAGAACAGCTGGAGAGGGGAGGAGTCTCTAGTGGAGCCCAGGTGTGAGGGATTTGGGAGAAAATGGGCTGGAAAAGGGTTGGTGTGGGATAGAGACAGGAGATGGGGAAAAGAGGGGTATGTGGTACCTGCCTAGAGGCAAACTGGGGGAAAAATAGAAGGACTTGAGTGTTCATGAGGGTGGTGAGACATTGGAACAGACTGCCCAGAGAGGTGGTGGAGGCCCCATTCCTGGAGACATCCAAGGCCAGGCTTGCTGAGGCTCTGGGCAACCTGATCTGGCTGAAATTGAGTCTGCAATGGCAGCTACTATAATCTTGGTCATAATTATTTGCTGTACACGCTGTTTTCAGAAAAATAAAACTTGCACTGAGAGTCTCATTAATATAATGACTAAGGGTAAACAGTTACTGTGCAGAGAGAGGGAAACTGCTCTTAAAGCAGCCTTTAAATGGAGCTTTACCCTGGTTTGGTGAGGGTAATCAACAGGAGTCAACCAGCTAGAGACATTTCTGCCCTTGCAGGAGGAGAAGGGAGTGTTGTCTAGACAGCGGGAGCAGAGGGGTGCTTGCTCTGAAGGGCAAGCCTAGGGGGAAAAGGTCGACAGTTCTCCAAAGCAGGACCACCTGCGGTCCCCAGGAAACCCCCTCCAGCAGGTCTGTGCAAGCTTGGCTTGAAAAAATAGCTGAAGACGGATGGAGGACAGGACTCTTCCTGGGCAGAGGGGGAAGTTTTTATGGTAGATCAGTATGAGGGATAGGTCCAGAGAATTTGCAATCACAACAGCAGTTTCCAGAGAGGTCCTTGGCCAAACCCCTCACTGCACCCCAGGGTGGGCTGCCTGGAGCTCTGACCCAGTGTCCTTAACAGCACCATGAGCCAACATGGGACTGGAATACTGGGCATTCTCATCACTGTCACCTTCTTGGGATGCAAACAGAGCTTATGTTCATTCTCAAATGTACAAGAGGAATATTTACTTTTTGTATAATATTTGACTGACAGTTTATGATTTCCATTTAGCAACACAATGGTTTTCAGTTTTCCTGGGCTTCCCATTAATTGCCTTTAACTATAATTTTATGTAATAGTAAGCTGTTTTTTTATTTTACCAATTCTATGCTGTTCCTTGCTTCTACACAATATTCATTGCAAGTGACTTTCCTTGTAGAAGAAATTCTGCTAGCATATGTGTGTCCCTAAGACACACTCTGAGCCTCCCAGACACATTGTCATCAACACAGAAATGCTGAAAGTGGGAAGAAAACTATGAAGCCCACCTCTCCTGTTGGCCATTCCTGAAGACCACTGGTGTGCACATCTGCTGTCCAGGTAAGAATTTGCAGTATACCTCCACTTACTAGGGGACTTTGAGCTCCATTTGCATGTGTATTTAAACACAAGTGTATGCATAAAGTTCACAAGTAACCTATAAAAATTCTAGTTTCTTTAGAAATATGTACAAGTAACTTCAGTTCATTTTACCCTCTTTGGATCAGGTTTGGAATAATGTCTACAGCCTTTGTGTTTAGAGATACAGCATTTAAGGGAATATCTTTCTGCAATAACAACTAATATCTTCCTTATTCTTTCTCTAAACACCAAATACCTAGTTGCTGGGTTTTAATTTTTCTTTTTGCACCAAAAAAAATTTGGTCATGATAATTTTGTACCTAAGCAACTACCAACTTTTATTTTCATGATCGATTTCTCATCTCTCAAGATCACATCTGAAGTAGGACCCCCCTGAGACAGCAGCAGAGATGCTGCTCCTGAGTTAGGAGATGGCCTTTTCCAACACTGAGACTGTCTGCCTCTACCCTGGAGGATCTCCTGTGGAGGCTTACCACATGCTCACATTCAGCCAAGACCATGCTGGGTTGGTTTGGCCACGTCTGTGATGCTACTGGAGATCTAGCAAGGCAGAGGTCACCATATCCAACCCCAGGATCCTCCATGCTCTTACTGGTGGTGGAGTCTGTCCCCACAGATTTTTGTGGGAAGGCTTTGCTGCCTTCCCCCCCAGCACAGCTGCCTCCCTTGCTGCACTCCAGGCAAGGAGGGAGACTCCTCTCCCCTTTCATTCCTCAGCCACAAATATCTGGTGGCTGGGCAGCTGGCAGGCACCGGACCAACACCTGCGTGCCAGATCTGTCCAGCTGTGCCTCTGACACACCATCCATCTGCAGCACTTCTCATGTGCTGCTGCTGACAGTTGCTTTCCCCAGGGCCAGCTGAGAAAGGACCCGGGGCTGGCTGGAAGAGAGGGATAGAGCCACAGTGAAATTTTCAAGCAAAGCTTTGCCTTCTAATTGATTTCCTCCTGTCACCTCTTCACAAGGGCATCCCTGGTCACTCCTTGCAGGCTGGGGAGAGCTTTCCACATAGATAGTACAGCCAAGGCTTTCGGTGCTGACTCTGCCACTTTTCTGGCCCAGGAACTTGAGGAGTTTGATGTTATTTTGCTTTTTTACAAAATTGCTTTATACCTGGGACAGTGGGGACCAGCAGTAAAACTCCCCCTGACTTTGCTGGGAGTAGGGATGGGCACTGACAGGAAAGCAGAGGAAGAAGCAGAACATGGTGCTTCCAAATCAATTTTGGAGTACCTCACTAGAGCTAATAACTCAGACCAACATGATTTTCCTCATCTTCAAAGTTTCCATCCATGACAACAGCTCTGCAGGAAATGAAACGGGGTTTAAGCAGCACACTCTTGAAGAGGTGGTGGCCAAACATTTTGTGACATGGTTGAAGACAGCTCTTCTCCTCTTGCTAACCATCACCCAGCCCAGCAGGCCCCCCAGCAGCTTGCCTTCCCCGGCCATCCAGCCCCACTCCTATGTGCTTTGTGATGCTGCATAAAAAGCAGGGTGAGGCTTTTAAGTAAACTTTAAAAAAAGAAACCTAAAAAAACATTAGTCAGGGCAGTGATTGACCTTGGTTAGCATGAGTCACCTCACACCTGGGTAGCAAGGCCTGATCTCTGATGAAGCTCCCCTGCTCCTGGGGGGATCCTTGACCCAGCACACACAGGGCCACTCACTTGGCATGTGCCTCCCAGGGATTTCACTCCCCAAATACGCATCACTTGCTTGAGTACATGTTGGAACAGCCACAAAGGGCCCCATGGAGAAAGGAGGATGCTCTCAGAAAAGCACTAAATGCAAATACCTTGGTGAGCCGGGGCGAGCAGTCACAGCGCATACTGGCAGTGTCACTGTGGCCTTGCTTAACCCCATTTGGAGCAAGGCTGGTAATTAAAGGAACGCCGTGTGCCAGTGAAGCTGGCGCTGTCACTGCTGCTGCATCTGCATTACTTTGGTGGTGGAAAATTTCATAAAGAAAACAATCTTGGCTTCACCGCATCTCCTGCAGCAGACAGGTTCACTGCCACCACCCACTGTCCCACCACTGGCCACATGCAGGAGCTCAGTATATGCACACAGTCCCCAGGAAGATGGGCTGGGAGCAGCCAGAGTGGCACATATCAAACTGTTGAGAATCCTCAGGCCCTCAGTGCTTTTCCACAGATGTATTCACCACTCAGAAACTCTGCACCCTGATGTTACTTTGCAAACAAATTGCAGGAAAATTCCTCCTCCTAACACCCCTGTTCTGAATAGAAAGCTTCCTTCCCCCATGTTCTCCACTGTACTTCCCAAATGAACTTCTTTTCCTTCCTTTTCTTTTAATAATTACCCCTGTTGTCTCATGTCGGTCAAACGTGAGCCCACATCGCCACACTCCCAGCTCAGCACATCCTTCTCCTCATCGTCATGTGGAGTGCAATTTTCACCTGTTATTGAAAATTCAATATTGGGAGCTTTTAATTCCAAAGATTTTGATTTCTCAATAAAAAAGTGAAAATTAATCTCGGCAGGATTGTAGCAGAAATGTTGCAAATGAGCTGGTCACATAAGGGAGAACAGGCAACAGGGAGGTAGAGAAGGTCAGAGCAAAGGACAGGAATACACAGAGATGGCCCTTACAGGAAAGGGTTTAAATAATTCAGGGGAAAAATATGACCAGCAACAGAGATGTCATTTTTTGGGCTGCTCTGCACAATCGAACAGAAAATAGTGCTGCTCACTCACTGCCCCATCAGTTGGCTGGACTGTATCCCACTGACACAGCATCCCAAATCGCCCTGCTTACTTCAGTTCTCATGTCCTGACAGCTGTTTAGTCCAGTCATGTGTCAGGACCCCATAGATTTTGCAGTCATTCTGTAACACGTGTAAGTCCTGGCCAGTGTCATCCTTATTAAATCAAATAGGACTTTTCCTTCAGGGTAATTGGATTGCTTAAAACAATGGAAAATCAGTGTTTAAAAAAAAAAAAAAAAAAGAGCCAAATAAACGAAGTTAAATATGGGCCCATTTTCCCTATTATTTCTCATAACATAGTCATTAAATATTAATTCTTTTTGATCTTCTGTGTTGCTGGAAATCTCACTGGATTAAGGATATGGTGCTAATTCTTTGTTGGCCATAAAGGACATCAACTATTACATCTGCACAGAGGCATGAAGGGGGAAGAACACCACTTCCATTTGTTCCTAGTCCAGCTAGCAAGACTTTGGATGGATCCTCATACTCCAGAACCAGAAGATGCTTGAAGTTTTCACTAATACCTGTTTTGGGGATGTGTTATTTTCTCTTTTAGATGTAGTGCTTTACTGAAGACCTATTGGTCACTCCTGCGCATATAAACATCTGAAGTCTCCCAGCTTGGCATGGGCAAGCAGCCATCACCTGTGTCTGACAGGGCTATAACATGGTTTCCCACCTTTTGCCTCCTCCTCTTGAGGTTTCCTTGGTTCCTCATAGGTCTACACAACCACAATCCTCCACCCATCCCTCTTTCCCTCCATCCATTGCTACATGCTGCTGCTCCCCAGAGTCACCTGGGCAGCAGCTCCGGTGGGTGCCTCCCCTGGGCTCACATCCAAGCTCCCTCTCTGCCGCTTGCAGATTCTTTTTGCATCACATCTCTGAGATATGGCCTTCCTTACCCATCTGTACAGCTAAAACTCTTGTCAAGACTCTCAGCATTTCACATCTCAATTACTGTAAAATCCTTCTCCCTGCTTGGCAAATGCAGCCTCATCCAGCGCTTCCTACTCCATCTCCCTGCCCAGCCGTTACCGTACCCGCCAACCACAGCTTAAAATCATCTATGCTCCAAAGGATCACACACAAACACCTCCTGTGAGTTATTTTTCTTGCTGGAGATCACAAAGCAGTGGTGAAGGCTCAGTCCCGGATGTGATTTTACAGGTGCAGCCCTCAACATTGGGAGTGGTTATGTATCTCATCATCACACTGAGATAAAATAACAAAACCGGGGGCCAAGCTTGGCCATGAAGTATTGCCTTTCATTCCTCTTAGCAGTGTTTAGTGCTTCTCTGGCTTAGAAACTCTGTGTCCTTCACCTATTTGCAGCATGTTGTCCACAGGTGCATGTAGCATTCCCCAACACTGACCCCTCTCTAACCCCTGAGCCATGCTTATGCCTTTTGCTGAGCAGAAGTTGCAGTGGCCCCATCCTCACACTAGTGCGTTTAATACTCACAGATCCTTTCCTGTTGCTCTGTACATGCTTATTTTTCCTCCCTCATCCTCTCTTTCCAGAGCTGCTTCTCTTCTTCCTTTCCCTCCTGCTGCTTCTCTCTTCCCCTTCATCTCCCCTCTGCCATGCGGGGAAGCCTATAGCTGGCTCCCACATTTCCCTCCTATTTATTCTCAGGTCTGCACTGCTCTTACTTCATGTTTCTTATTATGAAGATGACAGCAAACCGAAAGTTTAAACAAATTTGGCTTTAGGTGCTTTAATGAAATATTAACGGGTTTAATACTGGCTTCACCATCAAAAGAAGAACATTAATGTTTAATATTTAAACAACACGTCTTCACAATAATTCCCCCACATTTCACAAAGAGAACCCACAGTAAATATCTGGGGTAAGGAAATGAAAAAACCTCAAGTTGTAATATTATTTACTATTTTAACCCTTCAACGACTGTCTTCCCCATTTTACACAATGTTCTTCTACAAAGAGAATTGAAACACCCCGTCCTCTGCCACCTCAAAAGGTAAGAATATTAGATTTCAAATTGTAGTCCTGGCTCCTTAAGCCTTTTTGAGACCAGGGATATGAAAATGTTATGCAAATTATTTGCCCTTTAAATGTATCTTCAGAAAAAAAAAGAGGCAACAACATCTCCCTGAAGAATGATTGAGTTGACATTTCATCTTCAGCGTATCCTGTCCAGGTACAGGTCCCAAAGAAAAGTTTTAAATAATGTTCCATCATCCATAATTTTATGATATCCATAAATTTATGATATCTCCCCAAACTGCTGTACTAAAGGAATTTCTTGACTTAAAATTGAAGTCTACCTTTCAATGTGGGCAGAGCTTTATCCCACCCAGGTCCAGATTCCTTGGGTCCAGGAGCACCCTCCCTGCAATGTGCAAATCCATCATGAATGCCATCACTTTGGGGCAGATGTTGATAGTGACACTTGGCCTCGTGAGGAGCTGTGGGCTTGTTCTCTTTTTGCTTTCACTTCAGCCAATGGCTCTTGCTCATTATTTATGAATAACCTTTTGAGTATGCAGTGCTTTCCTGATACAATACAAACAGCTTATTAAAAAAAAACAAAACTTACCAAGAAGAAAACATTGATTTCCTTGTAATGCCTGGTTCAGCTTCAAGATTCTTTTGCACATAAAATGAGAATAATTTCTTAAGCTGGGAGCATTTGATCAGAGAAAGGATTCTCACTTCAGTAAATCTCCAACTATAAAAAAGCACCATCCAGACAGAAAGCAAGAAAACAAATCACATGCACCCTAATACAGAGGAAAGAAACTCCAGTGCTTCCAGATGCATAATACAAGAAAATAATTAAATAGCAGCCCTGGAAGGAGACATCAGATTTGAAGTAGATAAATAAGAAAGCTTTGTTGATGTGAAACCAGAAATAAAGCAGAGGAAAGCACTAAAATATAAAAAGTCATCAAAGAAGTTATGTGTCTGCCTTGATCATGCTTCCAGAAAGCTTCTGGATCATCTGTCCATGCAGTTTTCCTGCTTTCAAATCTAAAACCTGTAGCACAACAACTAATAGACATAACAAGATGGACAGCTGAAACAAGATGCAGATGAAGCTTCTCAGGCCAAGACAAGAAGCATTTCCTTAAAATGCTGATTAAAATGTCTCAGTGCGTTTTACCTGGCACACAGAAGCTGGTCAATATACCAATAGAAAAAGCAATAATGAGAGTTCCTTAGCCTCTAATCTGGGACATCTGTGTGTACAAAGTCCCCCATTATCCCCTCCACCACCATGCATTAGGGTGCTGATTCCGTAGGTAAACCATGTTATTAAGATCAAGAAAGTTCTTCTAAAAGTCACTGATGAGACAGTTACGTAGCATGCAAGGTTAAAGTTGGTCTTAATCACCAGTCTTCCTGGAATGGCTCAGAGAATTGCTTGTATGAAGCCTAATAGCTTCCAGGTGTCACTCCTGAAGTCCTCATGTCCCCACACAGCCAAAGCCTTCCTATTGATAGCTACCAATATACCAAATATCCTCCAGTTCCATTCTTTGCAACATTATCCTTTGCCCAAATGTTTCTTTTTTTTTTTTTGGTTTTGCAGCCTTCTGTGATATTCTTAGGTAAGGAAGAGGAAGCATCCTGCTCTTATCAAAATCAAGTGGAGAACATGCTGTCCTGTTGTTATGCAGTTGTGCATGTTGCAGCACACAGGGTCCTGCAATTCAAACTACAATTCAAATCACAAGTAAAATAAACATATTTTTCAAAGAGAACCAGTGACACACGAGCTCCATCTGCACTATGGATAATTCCACTTTCCCTGGCTATCATTTCCTCCCCTGGCAGTCAGTGCCCCATCTGAGAGGTCTTTGGCAAGAGGAAAGCCTTGCATCAGGAACATCAAGAAGGGCAACGTGGGGACATGTTGTGAAGCTCAAAAAACTCCCTTCCATGCCAAGCAGCAGTTTTTTAAGGGGTTCAGATTTTCACTGGTCCTAATTCCATTCAGCAGTAGTGTTGCAAGGGTACGATAAAGCCTTTTAACTCAGCTTTCTCACTTGTTTCCAGAAATTTTCACTGGTGACAAGTACTAGGAGAGGGAGATGCTGCTTCCCTGCAGGGGCAGGTGATACCTGCTAGTTTAGGATGGTTTCCATTAGCATACAGGGCCAGGAAAATGTCAGACTAGAAAGAAGAGGAATGGCCTCAGATGCACTCACTGAACTACTCTGGGAGGAAAAGCCTTTACTTCATTCAGTTGCATGTCACAGCTTTTCTGCGTTGGTGCCATACACAAACACACACTTAAGAGCCAGATTTTGCACAACCTCACCGGCCCTTCGCCTTGGGTAGAGGAACCTGGACTTGATCGTCAGCCCACGATGCCAGTAAACACTGTTTAATCCAAGAACTTTTTCACTGCGTGGTAACTTTGCAAAGAGCTCCACATGAAAGCCCACATTGTTTCAAAGTGCTAGACATTTTCCTGCTCTAAAGTTTCTAACTGGGAACTTCTGCTGGGTTTTGGATTCAGGTCTTGTCGGTTTCCAGGCTGCCAAAATGACTTTTGTGAGGCAGATAAAACTTGGAATAGATCTGGTTCAACCTTTGCAGCCAGCTCCTACGCCTAGGAAGTTTCTGAAACAAAACCCAGAGTCTCTGCTTAAAAAAAATCCTTTGCCCAAATGTTTCCCCACACACACACCAAAAAAAAGAAAAAGAAAAAAGAAAAAAACACCACACCACAACCCTCCCGCACTCTTGATTGTCGTTCAGTTCTCAGTGAGGCTTTATAGTTTGGACTCATCACAGTTCTAAAATCAGACAGCGAAGTCAAATCCTCTTTTTAACCCCATCATGGTTTTACTTCTTCCACCCCGCTATTTAAGGTGGAAGCACCTGGGAGCGCTGGCGCGGCGCGTTCGTGTCGGGCGAGTAACAAAGAAACAAAGCGGTTGGTGGCCAGGGAACGGGGGGACTGGGCGTCCGCTGCCCACTGGCCTGCGCTTTCAGCGGGCTCCTCATGCATCCGAGCACAGGACATTCCCATGTGCCGCCGAGCAGCCGACTGAAAATTTATCTCGGCTAGGAGAGTATAAAAGGAGGAACAGTTATATATTTAATTAAAAATTCTAAGTGCATTAATGCTTTGGGTGTTCACTCGCTTGAACAACCCCGCTCCCTCGCGCTAGTCCCTACTGACCACGCTCCGCCGCAGCGACCAGAAGCGGGCACCCCGGAGCTGGAGGAGGAAGCCGTCCCCCGGGGCGGGCTGGAGCGGAGGCTCTGTCCTGGCCGGGGTCGTGGAGGTGAAGGAGGCAGCGGTCGGAGCCGCCGCCTGTCCCCGGCTCCCGCCCCGCAGTCCCGCCGGCTGCGCCCCGCCGCCGCCCAACCGTGAGCGGCGGGAGACCCCTAGCGGCGCCGGGAGGCACCGAGCAGGCACCGGCCGTGTCCTGCGCCGGCCCGCAAACGCCGCTGTCCCCGGGTTCCTCTTCCGCAGCCCCAGGTTCCCAGCGGGTGCTGCCCCTGGGGGAAGGGTCCTGGGGGACGGGAGGGAGCCCTTACCTGCCTCTGCAGCGGGTCAGCGAGGGGGGAAGCGCCGGAGCGACCCTGAACTTTACTCTTTTGCCCGTAAGAGGAAAGTTCGAACAAAAATGAACAGCGGTTTCGATGGCATGTTGCAGTTGCAAGTCCCTGAAGGTGTCTCCTCGGCAGTCCCGCAGTAACCAGGCCCAGATGATCCATCGGAGCCCATCTGGGCCCTCTCCAAACCATTAGCAGCAGGCCAGGCTGGGCCAATTAACACCGGGGCTGAGCCTCTTATCCTACACCTTCCTTGGGGCAGGGTGGGTGAGTGGATGCCCAAACCTCTACAGCCCTTTATTTTCCCCTGGAGGGGCAGCAAGAGAGTTTGCTTGGGCAGCTGCTGTCACTTTCCTAAACTTCTCACACTCAGTCAATGTCCAAAAATAAAGAGCATGCTAACAACTTTCTATGAGCAGCTGTTGGGAAGAGTGCTGAAGCCCTCTTGTCTTCTTCCCCTGTGCTAATCGGTTTCTCCGTTTCCCTGTCCCAGTTGCCATCCCTGTCCCTGTATGTGACCCTGCTCCCTGATGCATCCTTCCCACTCCGCAGCCCAGCCCCATGCGCCCGGGGCTAAGGGCAAAGCATCAGGTGAGCAAATGCTGAGAGGTTTCCTTCGAGGAAAACCCAAAAGAAGCCTTTCAAGAGTAGAAAGGCTGCGTTGGTATAATTCCACACATGGGCTGGGGAGGTGATAGGCAGACATCCTGCTCCTCTCTCTGGCCCACCGGTCAGGAACAGGCAGAGGCACATGACTTTTCCCAAATCTCAGCCTAAGGCTGGGCCATAGAATCCCTCTGTGTGGGGTGTTGACAGCGCTTCACACTGAGCCTCCACTAGCCTCTGCCAAGCCACCAGAAAGGCCAGCCTTACCGAAAACATGACTTTTCAGGAATGCTCAATGGCACTGTTTGGAATCTCTCTAGAAATGAGAAGATGGAAGGTAGATATGGAAGACTTTTGAAGAGATTTCAGTGTTGACCAGAAGGAGAATGCTGGTAGACACAGATAGCAGCAAGGGAAGATACCACCAGGAGAGGTGTCACTTTTTGGCTCAGCACGCTGGCACATACTGCTCTCACTTTTTTCCTGAGAAAGGACTTTTAAACCAGACCAGTTGGACAGCAAATGCCCTTTGTGCAGGCTCCCCTGCCTTGCACATGGCTCAGCAGTAGTGCTGGGCATCCGCTCACCTGTGAGATGCATTTCCTTAGCAAGCGAGCAGGCAGGGGAGTTCAGTGGTTATCCTGGGGAACCTCGACGTGTGTGTGTTTTGAAATTTGGGAGCCTGAGGAAAGTGGCAACCTGATGGGTCCCCCAAATTGCCTCAGCAAAACAGCCAGCAGAGCTGCAAAGCCAGCAGCAACTGCAGAGAAAGACAATGGGCTCCCCAAGGCTCCAAGCTCTGCGTCCTCTAAGGAAGCACCTTCCTGCTGTCCCTCTTAACCTTTCCTATGGTACTCTGCCCCTTCCACCCAAAGTCCAGTTGCTTCCAGAGCTCACCCTTTGGACAGTCAATTTCCGGCCTACAAGGAAACCATTCCCAGGCAGCCATTGAGCACAGAGTAAAAGTGCCACACCTACGCCTGGCTGTTTATGGGCTTATGACCTTCCTCATTCCCCCACCCACCTGCTGGAACACCCCACACTTCAATAGAGCTAATTCTCTGTCCTGCTCTTTGTCTCCTTTGAGCTCCAAGACTCAAGTGCTGATGTACAAATAGGTGGATAAGGTTATATCCTTCATTTTGTTTGAAAGGGAACCATACAGACTCACCTACAATACAAAGAAGTGTCGATTTGTTTTTCCACCATAGAAGGTAATGCTCGTTCTGCCCTGTGTTATTTTCTTGGAAGCCTGGAAGGATGACAGAGTAGCTTGTCAGATTGAGACAAAGGAGGAAAAAAGCAGGTGAAAATTGATTTGCAAGGAAGTTACTTAATCATGGTTTTGTACTTTGGGTTGTGCCTCGAGCTTTTGCTTATATCCATGTATCTCATATATTTGGGAGATGCTTGAGAGACGTGACAGCCCTGGTGATGCATCAATTAAGGTCACAACAAGTGCGAAGTGGCCCATGAGCTCTCTGAGACAAGAATCAGCATTCCTGGAAAACAAACCTCAGAGGGAAAACAAATGTCATGACCAGGATAGGTTTGCAGTTTTACCTATAAATATTTTAAAAAATAAAGCTTTTCCCTAGCAGTTCTATATCATGAACAATGAATCAAGGGTGTCCTATTGTTTTGTCCGCAGAAAACTGCTTCTAAAAGATCTAAGTCCAGAGAAGAAGCAGAGTCTTGTGTTCCAATGGTGTTGCACCCCAGCTGATCTCCTCACATTTACACAGACAGATGCAGATGTGTGCACCTCTGAGCCCAGCCATACACCCCAAGTTGGGCAGAGCACTGTGTCCTCCCTGGACCCACAGCGCTCACATCCTGAAAAACATCATCTCATACTTAAGACAGCATGACATCTCTCAGAGATGCATGGCATTTGGGGATGGGAGATATGCAGATGGCTCTGTGGCAATGTGGACTTTGTGGAGTGTCCATCTCTGGAGACATTCAAAATCCATCTGTATATGTTCCTGTGAAATCTGCTGTAAGTAACCCAGCTCTGGGATGGGGGTGTTGGACTAGATGATCTCCAGAGGTCCTTCCAACCCATGTCATTCTGTGAACATCCACCAGCTCTTGTGAGAAGGAGTCTTGTGAGGCTGGCAGGGGACAAACAAAGAGGACTGACTGGTGCAGGGCTGGATTTGTAGTGGGGCCTATAGACTAACCCCAAATCAACAGCACCAAAATCTGTGAGGCTACATCAAATGGGCCACAGAAGAGTGCAAACAAGGAGGCAGAAGTGTGGGAGGGATGTAGAAACCAGGAGAGAAGATGGCTGAGCATATTGGAAGAGGATGCACCCAACACATGAACTCTACACTGATGCCATGACCCAGGAAGTTTATGTGTGAGGCTGGGTGAGCCAGGAGAAGCAAGTAAGTCGCTGAAGGACTGATCTGTGTAAAGATGCCACCTCTAGCTCCATCCCTGAGCTGCTGAGGAGTGTGTTTAGGGGAAGGTAGGTGCTTGTCATCTGTCTTCCAGCATTGAAGAGACAGGTTGGAGACCCCAAGGTAGATATAGGACCACACAAATACTATATAAGCTGCTCCAGCATAGCCTTCTGCTGGCTGAGTACCACACCACCTTACAACCCCGAGGACTGTGGTCAGGAGGAGAAGGAAAACACTGTCACTTGAGACAAGCAGAGCCAGACAGCAGGGGAGGTGGCAGCTAGTGAGGCTCCGTCTGCATCATGAGGGGATGCTGGGCTCCTCCTTAGCTCCACGTTTTCATTCCCTCTCCCTGCTGGTGTGAGAAAACGCACTCTGCATTTGTCCGGCTGCCAGGAGTATGGCAGCTCAAGCACCATCTTGTTGGCTTTGCTGTGTGTCTTTTCCCACAGCATTGCTTTAAATAATGAAGGGAGTCATGATCCACCAGCTGGATTAAACGTTATGAACTTCTCTGGCTCAAATCCAATGGTGATATATTTGGTCTCATTATTTTATGCACAAATGCCACAAAACAGCACAAGATTTTTAATTCTTTTTCCTAAATACTCGGTTTCTTTTAGCACTGACATTTCTCTTATTTGCATTAAGATTTGTGCTGAACAGTCTGTGCCAGACCAAAATTGTCAGATACTTCTGCTTTTATGGCTGGTTTGTTCCATGAAATCAGGGCTGGAAATTGCATCCCCTGTCCTCAGGGATGGACCAGCAAGTGTTCCCAAGCTGGGAAACATCTCCTCATATTCACGGACCTGCTGTCTGAAGAAACCGTGAACTCTTCTTGGGCCATGGTCAGGACATCCGTTCAGGAATATGGAAACCAAGATCCTTAGGTGGTGTGACTTTTAGCAAGGGTCTGAGTTGTAGTTTTCCCATCTGTATGGGGTAGATAATAAGCCTGCTTTATTTGGTTCTTGGAGGCATTTTTTCAAGTAACAGGTGATAGGACAAAAAGAAGTGGTCTCAATTGTGCCAGGGGAAATTTAGACTGGATATTAGGAAAAAAAATTTACACTGAAAGTGTTAGTAAGCATTGGAACAGGCTTCCGATGGAAGTGGTGTGGGCACCATCCCTGGACATATTTAAGAGACATGTAGACAAATGTTAGAGATAAGGTTTAGTGACGGATCTTGTCAGAGTTAGGTTGATGGTTGGACTCATTGATCTGGAAGGTCCCTTCTAACCTGGTAGATTCTGTGATTCTATGATTAAATGGAGAGCTAGATGGAAATACTGGAAAGTGCTGATAAGTGAATTGTGCCCATGCTCTTGCCATTTCCATCAGAGGTACTCAACTAAGTGCCTACAGGGTGATGAATGCAATGGCACAGGGAAGCGGTTGCACTTGCAGTGGGGTGTAAAACTCCCTCTGCCCACTGTGGTGGGAATCAGCCTCCCTGAGACCTGGGAGACAAGAACAGGGGAGGTTTTGCAAGGGAAGACAGATAGCTGCCTGCAAAAGCCAAGGATTCCAAGGGGTTAAGAGGGTGGGGTTGGATATGAAGTGCTTTGAGCACTGGAAGATTAGAGGGCAGAAGCCTTCACCATGGATACTTTGAGCTTGCAGCTCTGTGGATCTGATGATGCTTGGCCCTACCTGAGGAACATGAAATAGCCTCAGACCAGATGCTGGTGCCCTGCTATTCCAGCAAAGCAAAATAAAAAATTCATAAAGAGATGTGAGTCATCTAGGGTGGTAATGCCCATCAGCTTCAGAATTATTATTTCTTTGTGATAGAAGTGCAAGAAACAAGGGTGTTGTATGGGATACTTTACACAGTCATCCTGGAAAGATCACACCATGTTAAAATCCAATTCAGCCTTGGGGCAGCACACTCCTATTCTGCCTTTGGAAGCAGTCAATGTCTGCTCTGTTCATTTCATCTAAGAACCCAGAGAGATGAGGAGATGAGAGAAGCAGAAATCTACAACATGTGGGGGGGGAAAAGATCCTTTTTTCCCCCCTTCTTTTGTTTTGCGTTTGATATAGTCTTGGGCTCGTATGTGCCATTGTGCTCAGTCTGCTTTTTGAAGTAGTTGCTGAAAAGTCAAGACCAAGTCTGGGAGCATCTGGAAAAAATGTGAGCAAAATGAATCTGAAGAGCAAAATCAGGCTCTCCTCATTTTTTCATTAAGCAGAGAAAGGAGAGTGCTCCATGTATTCAACTATTCAAGTGCCACGTATTTGGATACTGTCTGGGTGAGCCCATGCATCACTCTGCAAATATTGACAGTCTCCTCATTTTAGCAAGAGCTCTCAGAGTCTAATTTTTAAGTGCTTGTTTTGTGTATTTCTCAATAAAAGTCATGCAATTAGGGGAAGAACAAGCCCACATCTATTCTATTTGGTGTCTCTTCTGGGCATCTCATGACATGGGTGCACCATTGCTGTTGCCACGTCCAAGCCTTCCCCCAGTAATTTTAATCTTTCATACAAACCAACTATTTCAGTATTTAGCAGGACTAGGAACATTTTACAGCTTCATGAAAATGCCCATAGGACTTAAGAGCTCTTCTCAAGGCAGCAAGCACCATTCCCAGGCACTTCACAAGCTGTAACAACCCATTGGGATTCTCCTGAATCCATAGCAGAGACACTGCCAGCTCTGGGGCAATATGCAGTAACCATTTAATTGCCTACATTTTAAGAACACCGCGGGAAACAGGGCAGGAAGGAGATAATGCCTCTTTGTTGTAATTTAATCAGGCAGTAAGATTCAGGAAGCTGGAGTTTATTTCTACTCTTGCACATCCCTCTCCTGCCCCATGCCACCACCCCCCAGTGTGCTCTGGACATGGGTGCTTGTCCTGCAAAAAGCACCACAGGTACTATTATGGCCACAGGTGGCCAGGATTTTGACTACACATCATCTGCAGACAGTTCAGTAAAAGAAAGGCCAACTTGCTTTCTCTGTTGGGAGGGTCCCTAACCCCATGGCTCCTGATATAAATCACAGGCCATCTGTGCATTAACATGGGCCTCTCTTTTCCCAGCCTACAGAAATGAGAAACAACGATCATATCCTCCAAGCTGGAAGGGCATAGGGCCCATGCTTACTCCTTAAGGCAACAGGCAGAGGCTTCAGGAGCCATCAGTTAATCCATACAGAGGCCAAGAGGCAATGACGGGGTTCACAGCTAAACAGGTAAGGTGTCACGTCACATTTGACCTATTTCACAACATGAGCATCACTTCTGCTTCAGTTTCCTTTCAAAAGATATCATTAGATACTGCGACTGCTGCCATCAAAGGTTAAATTAGCAAGCTGCGGTGTAATTCTTTTGTACAATTTCTTTAACATTGAAAAGGAAAAATGAATGGTCCCACAGTTGTGTAGGGCAGATTGTCAGTGGGATCTTGGCTTTCATCTACCTGCCCGTGGCTATACCCAGACAGCATCAAGCTCATTTAGGTCTCTCTCAGGCAGCTTCATCCCTACAGGAGAACAGGGCTGCATCTCCCATTCCCACCCTCCTGCAGTTGCTCCAGGCCCTCTATAGCCAAGTTCAAGACAATGTCAACATGCCAGGACAGAGTAGGCTGGCAAAGCAGGCAGGCTCACCACCATAGGAGTGAAATCACTCTAGTTCTTGCTGTAAAATGTGTCCACGGTACAAGAAAAACAAAGCCATGCTGATGGTATTTGTGTGTTAGGGGTCCTGCCCCAAAGGGTGCATTGGCTCACAAGCCTCATGTCCCACCACCTGTCAGCCCCAAATGCCATCACATACCACAGAGAAGAAGTTTCCAGCCTAGGAGATTACTGCAGATATCCTGCAAAAATACTGTACAGGAGCTTTAAGGTCACTAGGTCAGTGAAGGGGTAGACAGTGAGGAGCTGGTCCAGATGATTCTGATGAGGAGTTAAAAGCAGCCACAAAGGACACTTTTCCAGGCTGGTCTAGTACAATATTCAGCATGTGTTGTCACTCCAGTATGTGACTGGCTCCATATTTGCATGTTTCAGTATACAGGAGCACAAGGATGCTGGGTAGCTCTTGTTCCTGATGAGGGCACAGGTCTGCCTTGGGTGAAATACAGATGAATACAAGAGCAGGAGCATCCCCAGATTGGCACATAGTGCTTTTCACCACTGGGACACCATGCACCAAATGATTTCCTCTTCAGAAAGTTGATCTGAGGCTGTGCTTCCAGGATCTCTTGCTGCAAGGCAAAGATAACACCCAAACCAGGGTATTTGCAAACAGAGGCAACAATTTGTCTCTTTCCTTTAATACAGAGAGGCAGGCCCCCATTTGCTAGGGTGAAATACAAATTAAGTAGTTTGGATCCTTCTCTGTGTTTAATGGTCTCTGCTCCCTGAATCACTGGCCAAGAACACAGGCATTTTGGCTACACACTGATTCAGCTCTGTGTTGGATTCATAGACAGGATGACTGGAAGTGCCTTGAGAGTGTTTCCAGTCTATCTCAGCCCCTCACACTTAGAAGAGTAAAGAAGATGCAAGAGAGAATTCCTCCTGCTTGGGTTTGTGTACCTCTCGGTCCTGTTCTCCTGTGCCATGCAGGCACAGTAGCTCAGTCCATCTCAGTACATTACATCTCAGTGTGGCCCCATACAGCTCTGCTGCCTCCAAAACTCCTCATTGATGAGACCTGTGTTGAGCTCTGTGTTCAAGACTCATCCTTGTGGATTTTGAAGTAGAGAAATGTGTATCTGGATGGTGAAATTAATGGTAATTTCAGATTCAAATTGAAATTGATTACAAATAGTTACTACTGAGGAGCTGAAGACATGAATCTAGCATCCCTGCAACTGTGTATCCTACATCTGGATTACTCCTTGTAGAAGATGCTCCCTTTGTTAATTTTTCTTTTTACTTCTGCAGTGTTCTTTTTGTTACTGCAGTGTTAATATCTCTCCTTCATGGTACCTAACTGATGCCGAACCTGAATTTCTGCAAGTCCACATTTTTCTTTACTTCTAGGATGCTTTTTTGCACAGAGAAACTGAACTGCAGGGACTGAACATCTTTGAGAACATCACCTTCATCTATCTGATCAGAAAGTTCGGAGAGAATGTTAACTAAGTGATTGTCTAGGCTTTCTTTCCCCATGAAGAAAGGCTAAAGAAAATGCTGGTAGACTTTTCAGATTCTTGAGTGTCCCTTTGCCTGTCACCACATTAAGGCCAGCTGATGGTTTTACCTTTCCTCTCTCCTCCTCACAGGAGTGTGCCAGACACTGCCCTTACCCTAAAAATGGCTCAGTATTTAGTCTTCCTCCTCAGCCATCACGTGTTCCCCCTTATCTTATTTTACAGCTTCAAACCAATTCAATCTGGTTTTCAACTTGCATCTAGCTACTAGGCCACAACCAGAAAGCTGGACAGGTTTCTCTGGGATAGGATCTGACTTCTCCCACTCCCCATTTGCTCCTGCCTCGCTGAACCCCCTCCAGCACAGAGCTACTACCCTAGGATTTTTCTTTCCTGTTATAAGGGCAGCATATGTCTGGATCTGAAATTACGAGCTATGTCTTTGTGAATCGCCAAGAAAAGAATACTCCTTGATCCAGCCCATGTGTTGCTGCTCCCCCTCACACACACCGGTGCCAGAACATATGATTTGAAGAAGGCACCTCTGCAGACGAGAGCTCTGCTCAAAGTTACGCTGGTGCGTGAGAGCTGAGCGCCACGCAATGCTGCTCCTCTTTCTTGCTTTAAGTGTGAAATAGATCCAGGCTGTCGTCCTCTTCCTTTTTCACTCTTGCAGAGTAGCCTTCTTGTGGCAGCGGTGGCACGAGGAGAGGACGTGGGGAGCAGCATCTCCAGGTGCAACTAGGAGGCTGTTGGTGCCAGCCAAAGCCAAGCCACAGGAGCGTTCTGCCTGTCTGAGCCTCTAAGTGCAGTTTTCCCAGGGCCTCTGTTTGTGTTAAACCACTTACACCCTGTTATCTCCCCGAGGGAAAAGATTTTCTTTTTGCCCCAGCTGAAGAACATTAATGCCATTATAATAATAAGAGATTTAGAGCATCCCTTTGTTTATACTGTGGCATGCCTCAGTGACAGGCACAATATAAATAGCTAAACACTGAGATAACCCAACACTTAGCCTGATGAAAAACCCCCGGCATTTTTCTCATTCCAAATTCTTTAGAGTAATCTGATTTGACCTCCAGCACAATGCATACTTTAATGATGCCTGAATAATGGCTGGGCAAGGAATTAACTCCCACAGTGGGTTAAGGCATTCACTTTCACCCAGAAGACCTAGGCTCAAATCCTGAATAAATCAAATGATTCGGTGGTCCCATTCCAGTCCCTGACAGTCCTTTGTTCACACCCATGATTTGATAGAGCCATCGGCGCCCAGCTGCCTCCTGCAGAGAGGGTTCAGCTCTTGGGTCACAGCTGTGGCGTGGGTCAGAGGGGAGGTGCATTAGCAAAAAACAGCAGTTCCCTCTAATCTAGGGATCTCAGCTGCTGAAACACTACGGGCAAAGTAGGGAGGGCTTTCATAGCCCTCATGGGTGTTGGACATTTGTTGCAATCAAACACCTTGATGTCAAAAAAACCATTTTAAAATGTGTAACAGTTCAATCTGAACTGCCTAAGTGTGACCAATCACAGTTCTGTCTCTCTGTGATGGAAGAGCAAACATAATTCACTTCACTTGTGGCAGGGTTAGGGGAGGTCTTCAGTGGGTGCCTGTGCTGACAGCATTTTATACGACCTGTGAAGACAGTGGTGTCAGCTAGGCAGGATGAAACTCTGGACCTATCAAATTGTGAAAAAATATTCTTCTGGTATTTCATGTTTTCTCCATTTCTTTTGTGCTTGTTGCTAAGGTTGCTTAGATGGCAATGAGAACCTTTGAATGGCATTTCCAAATCCAGTTGCCCAAAGCTAGAGACCTGGCACCCATACTGGAGCCTGCAGATGACACTGGCAAAGGATGAAGAGCTCAGTAGTTATGAAAATTACATAACTCCTGCCTAGATGTGCCACTTTGGTGCAACAAATTGAAAAGCTGCTTTGTTTTCTCTATTTTCTTATTTAATTTCCCCTGCCAAGGCCAGACCCAAAAGCACAGCCAGTAACACCACAGACAAGTGCCATGGAAACATTCAACTGAGTTGGAATATTCTATTATTTTACCTTTCAAAATGTCTATATCAAAACTCAAAGGCAGATGAAACAAAACACACATATGCAAATATAGGTGGTATTAAAAACACCACATGGATAGGATTCTGTCCCAAATAAGACAGAAAGGAAACTATATTTCAAAAGTTTCCCTTAAGCCCCATTCAGCATGTAAATCTACAAGGACTAAGTGCTTTGCAAGAGATTAATAGGGACAAGTTTTGACAAGTTTTAAATGTATTCTTCTTCAGAGTGCTGTTGACTGCAATCCAGAGGCCCACTGCCTGATGTGAAGACAGCTTGTGATGGTTGAGCAGGACTTATTCTGGTCACATTCTTATGAGTTTGAGCCGTTATTTAAATAGTGATGGGGTGTCATCCCATATTTTAAAATTCTTGACGTGCAAATTATTAAGTCTGCCTTTCTTGATGCTGCAAGTACTAGAGCACTCCAAAAATAACTTAGGTTTCAGTTAGGAATCCAGAAGAGCATTGCAGGTACTAAGCAGGATATCCTTCCTGTGCTGGCTGGAGAGAGAGGCTTTATCTCACATGCAAAACATGCAGGACAAATCAAAGCAGGCCAATTGTGGAATCCAAACGATGGCCACCACCTTCAGCAGGCACAGTCCTTAGCCTTTGCAGCAGCAATTCCATTTCTTCCAAGCTGCAGCTCGGCAGTGTGCACCTTCTGGGCTTGGCTCAGTATTTCCAAGCTGCACCAGAGGCATGTATCAAGCAAGTTCTCTGAGTCTGTTACTGGTGGATAAGGTGAGGCACAGAGAGACAACATGGCTCCTCAGCATGATCTCCAGGAGGAGTCTTTGTCAGGGAGCAAGGCTGGGAGAAGGTCTTAGAGGATGGGCACCCTTTTCCTAACTACAAGCACCTGTATCTCTTGCCTTAGAAAAACAAGGAAAATCATGTTGTCCCTGCAGGTATGGAAAAACACATCCATCCTAGCACAACTCTCTGCTCTAAACCATCACAGCCAGTCACCAAGTCTTGGATAGGGGCAGGCAGCTACTGAAGCTGGAAGGAAAGGTGAGGAACCCCAGGTGGATCTGCAACCACAACCACCACCTTCTGGGTACCTCACGAGGGCAAAGTGGGACATTGCAGGAATCCACAGCAGCTCCCAGGAGATGAGTCACTAAGCTGAGGAAGGCTTCAGCATCAGAGCTGAAAGTGCAAAGGTGACTGGAAAACATCCTGCAGCTTTATGGCAGCTAGAGGGGCTTAGCTGCTCCTCAGCAGCCCAGCCAGTGAGGGGTCAGGCTGGCAAAGTACATGCTACCACTCCCCCTGTGCACAGTCAGCTCCTGCTGAACAAGAAGGACTCATGAAAAAGCACTGCAAGAAAACAAGCAAAATTAGTGCTGAGGGACAGGGGATAGTGGATAGTGGTGGACTTAGCAAGACTAGGTTAGAGGTTGGATTGGATGATCTTAAAGATCTCTTCTACACGAAACAATTCTGTGATTCCATGATTCTGTGAAATTAATCTCATCCAGTACACCTTGGCACATGCAAGGTAGGCTCTGTTGCCCCTACAGAGGCCAGGAGTCATAGAATCATAGAATAGTTTGGGTTGGAAGGGACCTTAAAGATCATCGAGTTCCAACCCCCTGCCATAGGCAGGGACACCTCCCACTAGATCAGGCTGCTCAGTCCAGCCTATTCTTGAACACCTCCAGAGAGGGGGCATCCACAACTTCTCGGGGCAACCGGTTCCAGTGCTTCACCATCCTCACTGTAAAGAATTTCTTTCTTATGTCAAGTCTAAATCTACCCCCTTCCAATTTACATCCATTGTTTCAAGTCCTCCCATACGATATTATGTTAAAAATTCCTTCCCCTGCCTTGCTGTAGGACCCCCTCAGGTCAGTACCTGAGGGTACTGAAGTTACTATGAGGTCCCCTCTGAGCCTTCTCTTCTCAGGAGTCAGGAATAAGAAGCCTTTTAGAAGTGTTTCTCTGTCAGGAGGTCTTTGCTGTGCTGAAAAGTGTTCATCCTGCAGCCCTGCAAGCCAAGGTGGAGCAGAGCACTTAAATCTTCTGGGCATCAGGTTTGTAGTGGGATTTTCAAAAGCTAAGAGGCCACCCCAGCCAGGCAAGGTTGATGTCTGGGTCTTCTCCTTCACCTTGTTTCCCCTGTGACAGGACATCACACCCCTGGGAGCCACATACACTGCACTGTTTGTGCTTGCACTGTGTACACACAGGAATTTAAAGCATCTCCCCCAGTTTCTCTGCAAATTGCTGCATTCACATGAAGTGGCAGCTGCTGTAATTAAGACACAGTTAATTACATATCCCCTTAATTACCATGCTAGGATTTTGTCAATTTGGTAAATAAGAATTGCTAGGTTTCTTTGGGCAAGTGCAGCCTCAGCACGGCTCTGACACTGATCCTTTTGTCTCCCAGCCTTGGAGCAGGAAGTCTGGCTGCTCGCAGGTGGCAAAGGTGCTCGCTTCTGGCCTGTTGGCAAACTTCAGCTCCACTGCTGCCTCCATCCCAAAAGCTTTTGCAGAAAGCAGCCTCCAAAGGGAAATGCTGAGCCAGAGCTTCAATGCTAGCATGATGCTGGGAAACTTTGGGGTAAGTCAACAGGAAGAGGCAAATCTCGCTCCTTTCTTTTTATTTAAGAAAGAAAAAGATAACAGGAATGGGTTGGGTTCCTTTCAATAAGGCACTAAATCTCTCACTAGCCTGCTGCTGGTCATAGGCTGTGGACCAATGTCACTACCAAAGTATTTTTAAATTTCAGCTCTGCCCTCAAGAAAGAATATAAAAATAACTTTGCATGTTTCTTTGCTTACTGTGTCTAGTGTTACTGACTGTGCTGAATTCATAAATCTTTCTTACTTTGCTGAACCACCAACCCAGAGAAGTGCAGGGCTGGTTCAGCCTTCTGCCACTACTCTTGTCTCCTGCTCTGCCCCACCACTTGCTGGCTCCTCTTCCAGGGACAAGCCTTCACCTCTGCCAAGTCTGCTGGGTGGACACTGTTTTGTATGACTGGAGAAAACAGGAAATCAAAAGAGTTGAAAAACACCAGGACTGAATCTGAGCACTGTTGCCTGTCTCTAGATCAGAGCTGCAGCAGGCTCCTGCAGGATGCCTGGAGCCAGCCAAAGAAAATCCATATTTCCACCCCATTGTGGAGGCAGCTTGATAGCAAGGTGAGTGAGAGAGAATATGTGTGAGACATGAATGTCATTTTTTTAATATCTTTTCAATGATTCAGTATGCAGAGCTGTCATTAATATTAATTAATGACCTGTGGTTGACTGAACAAGTACGTTCAGGGTGTTCTCACACAAAAAAGTGTCACCAATAAATCACTGGATTAAAGATTACCTAAAATAACTTTAGTCTTAATCCTTATTTATTATTAAGTTACATTTAACTGAAAATTAATGGAAATGTCATTTGCATTTGCCTCCCAGTTCCTATGGGCAAATTCAACATTTCTTCACACAGGATGTGTTGCACCCCATCTTCTAGGCTTTGGCAAGACCCTGGTGTTGGCTGGGTGTGAAGTTACATGTTGCGGTTGAGTGTTACCCCCTCTGCCTCTCCCTGGGTTCTTCACTTGAGTCAACCTGCTCAACCTGCAGACAACTCCTCACTTATTTTTCACTGGTTCATTTTCTGCCTATTTAGCAAGAGGAACTGATTTGGGACAAGGCTCATCAACCACGAGGTGAACATCAGGAAGTTTTCTTCACAGCATTCGCAAGCCACGGCTATCAGCTCAAAGGGTGACACAACTGGACTTGTAGGATGTTTTCATAAGCAAAGGAATGTTGTCTTGATAACACTGCTTTGGGGTAGGTGCAGAATTGGCCAGGGTTAAAAAAACCCCACCCCCTGGGAAGTGGTTCATCATGCAAACAAAATAGTAAGATGTATTCAGCCATCAGGTCCTGCTGCCATACAGATCAACTTTACCTAGGTGAAACTGGAGATCCAGACAGAGCACGTGCTTCATAAACGTGCAGGTGATGCAAAGCTGAGAAGAATTAGAAATCCATTAGAAAACAGGGTAACTCTTCCAAATCCCTTTAACAAATCAAAGAAATGGTCTGAGAAAAACAGGCTGCAATGCAGTAAGGCCGTGGGCAAGTTCTCGCATGTAAGCAAAAAATAATCAATGGAGCAATTGCAAAATGGATTAAAATATGAATCAGCAAAGGTATGCTGTTGGAAAGATGGGAAATATACTAGAACCATTAATTGTATCTCCTGATGGAAGATACATGAGTCACCCATCCTTTCCTCTCAGCACTGTAAACATCAATGAGTGAACTGTGGTCATATTCAGGCCTCAATTCCCCCAGAACAAAAAGAAACCAACACCTTCACAGACCTCCAAAAATTACCTCTAAGCAATGCCTCAGGGAATTCACCAGCCTGAGGAAAAAACAGCCAGGGCATAGCAAATACCCAAAACGTTGCTGCAGAGAAAAAGGGAATAATTCGTCCATAGCAAAGAGATCACATGTTTAAACTGCAGCAGGAGGGATCAAGTGGATGTCAGTGCATGTTGTTTGGGGCTATGAGGTCCCAGGGTAGAAGATCCCACAAGTGTCTCCTCACAGGCCGGGCCACATTGACTAGAGGTCCCTCATCACCCCCCTGGTCCCTTGGGTCTGTGTGTCAGAAAGGAAACAAAGGTTTTCCCTTCTTCCTCTTCCCACCTTGTCTTTCCCAAAGGCTCCCTATTTCAGTGCCTATTTCAGGTCATAGCTTATATCACAGAAGGTGCATAAAAAAATCCAGACTCAAATTACGCCTACATTTCTAATTCCAGAAAGGTTAAAGAAAGCTTTACCTTCTGTCTACAGCAAGTAAGATGTATCGGAGAGTGTGTCCAATGAAACATCAGAAAAATACGTAACTCTGGACTCATTCCTCTTGTCACATCTTTTTTGTTTCTCATCGTTTTAATTTACTTTTTAAACCTCACTACTGTCAGAAGATGCTCCTACACCCAGATCGATGAGTAACTTGAGGACAATGAAACCTGAGATGCTGCAGCCCAATTTACCAGAGTGCAGCTGCGCTCAGGGTGCTGGCTCAGGGGTAAAGGGGTTCAAGTTTCCAAGTGATTTGCTGATAGATGGATTGCCCCTCAGCTCTGACTTTCCTGTCATTTCATGGTGCATACAGTCAGTTGCAACATCACCAGTAAATCGGCTCTAACAGCTACAAGGCTGAAGGAGCACCCCCTCCTCCCCGCCCCGGTTCAATGCCAGGGCTGGCTCCTCCATTCCATCACAAAGCCACGCTTAGTGAGGTCGAGGAAGGAACTTGCTGTCAGCAGCTTAGCACTGGAGGAGCAGCACAAGGCAGGTGGGCCCCACCACTGTGCTCACAAGCTTTGCCTTTCCTCATATGCTTTCCATGATTTATCTAAGTCCGTAACCCTGCTGCGAGTGAACCAGGAAAGGTAAGCTCACACTCAGTCTTTGCCCTGCTTAGTTAAATAAACTTCACTGGTATGTGCTTTCTCCATTTTGGAAAGCAGAATTGGTTTCATCCTGGAAGAGGAATCCTTTTTCAGCTTGTTGAGTTGGATAAGTTCAGGAGCAAGATTATGTTTTTTAAATTAATGATTTTTATTTAGCATGAGCAGGTAGACTACAGATGGTCCCACAATTGCAATTGTTATGGCTGTAGTATTTGGATAGACACTTCTCCCTTCTCCATGACAGGTTTCCTGCAGGCCCCTACATGAAGTATTTAATGCCTGTCTTGGGCTCTTCTCCCTTTATGTCCCTTGTCTGTTGAGACTAAAACCACTTCAGTTCACAGTATTAATGTATTAGGGTCCCAAAGGCTTTTGCTACTTGCAACTAAAATTCCATGTGCAAAGTTACAATAGAAAGTTGTAATGTAAGCATTCAAGCAGCAAATTTTAAAATTATTCCTGGATATATCCAGGACACAGAATAAATTTCAAGATGAGAGTACACACCAGTAGACAGGTGAGCAGCCTGAGGTTTGGAAGAAAGCTTGGCAATTCAGTGGTGGACATGCTCCCTACTGGCACTATCTCAGATAGCTGAGTTGGCAACCTGAGCATGCGATTCCTGCTGGAGGAAGGAAGACACTGGGTTCCCCACTTCCTAGGGATGAGGAATGGGGAAGGCTTCCTGCCAAAGCCAGCCTAAGGGTAAAACCAGAGAAGAATAACCCCTGGGGAGGAGCCAGGGAGAGAAGAGGAATCTCTGTTGGTGCTGCTGACTATGATGAGGACAACAGTTGTGCAGAACTGGCTGACAGGGATATGGAAATGTTGGTAAATATAACAGTGATTCTCAACAGCTCATATTGTGTGTGAGTGTTGGAGTTGTCACTTTTGTATGTTGTATAGCTACATTTTCCAAGATTGACTGAAATTATCTAAAGCATGAAAATACATTCTTTTGTAGGCTGAATTGGATAAGGGGTTTTTACATCTTGCTCTAAGTGGAAGATGCAAGTGTTTCGGTTTTAGGGGGAGAAAAAGAAAACAACCAAAAAACAAACCCCCCAGAACTGTGGATGTATTCACAGAGTTATATATTCACAGAGTTTCTAAGATGTCTGGGTTATGATACTATTCAAAACAACAGTTGAAAGTCTCTGGCAAGAACCAATTTTAACATCAAACTCCTGGAGCAGCAATATCAATTCACACTCCAGTGAAGTAGTTGCCATGGAGTGGCCAAAACATAATTCACCGACTCTGATGGGCAACAAAATACAGCAAACATCCACTTTGTTTTGCAAATACTGATGAGTCACTGTTTTATACACAGCAGCCAAATTTCAGTCCTCAGGAGGCAGAAAAAATTATTAGTTGTGACAAACGAGTAGACCATAAGATTCACTGATATGATGAATCAGGCTGCAAAGAAATTCAGCTTTGAGTCACAGCATACTGTTCTCCTGAATTATAAAACACTGTTTAAATAAGTTAACTGGTTTCTGCATTTGTTTCCACTTTAGGACCTGCCACTAATACCGTGTAATGCATTCTAGAAACTCCTGTGTTTGCAAAACATAACACTTTGTAGAACCTTTGCTTTTATGTGCACATGCTGCTTCTCTTCTTCCTGGGGAACCTCTAAGAGAGATGCTATACCATAGCAGATCTTGCTACTGAAAAGGAGATTTTAATACCTTCAAGCCAAGTAAGCAAGTTCTTTCAAGTCCATCAGCAGCTCCTGAACAGAAAAAATATGTTTTTCCATCATTTTTTGTAGGAATTTGGCATGCTGTACTCTGCAGTCAAACTAAGGGAGTTTCTAGATCCTGCGATCTCACCCCCAGGGTAAGCCAGTCAGACAAATATGTAAGATTTTGCCTTGTTACCAGTGCAATTGTCTTAATTAACTTCTAAGTTCTGTAGTAAGGCAAAAATATTAGCTTTCCATAGCTGCCATATTAAAAAATGTGCTTTCCCACAGTTCAGGTGAGATTCCTGCTCTCTAATCTTCTGTTCGTATCTTCACTATCTTCTACCTGCTTCCTTCATCAGTTCAGTTGTTCGCTATGGAAAGGACATCCGTGGTTTCTATCCTGGTCAAGTAGGACGGGTCCACAAGGTACATGCATCCAGCGGAGGTCCAGAGTAAGTCTGTACATCCAAGTTAACCCAAAAGACCTGTGAAATAAGCCTTTTCCTCTTATGCCTTTTGCGAGCAACATGAGATCCAGATCTAATGATTTTTGATGACTTTGGCCTAAAAGAGGAACAAGAGAATCCAGGCAGAGTAAACCAAAACTACATCCAAAAGCTGTAACAGGACTACTGCGTAATCTGAATTTATCATGCATTTCTAGAGTGGGGAGAAAAAAAACCAACTTTTTCTTACTCTCTATGAAAATGTGTTGTGTTGCACATCATGATCAAAATATATTTACTTTTTAATACTATTTTTTAAATATTGCAGGCTATTTCTGTTGGGAAGACAAGGCTTTGAAAATTCTAGTAACATTAAACTAATGCAGTTTGTTGCTCGGCTGCGAGAGCACAAGCCTTATCTTGCTAATTACAAGTCAGATGGAGCCAATTGAACAATACTGAATTATTAAGGTTCTTACTGTACATTCTCAGGCTGTTAATATCTATTAGATTACAGCTGCATTATACTGAGTGCTCATTTCAGCAGGAGATTAGAAAATACATTTATAATGCTGGCTACCCTTTGGCTGGATCATGGTATTTACATACCATATGTCACCATGAGATTACAGAATGATTTATGCTTTTTGCCTAGACCTTTCAGCAAACTGCAACTGGCTCCAGTAAGCTTCCAAGCTGAAACTCCACTCCAGCCTGACTTTGACAATTCGTGTCTCAGGAATTACCTGCATTTTCAAAAAATAATGCAAAAGACCACCATTAACTGGTACAGTCAAACTTCCTACAAAGCAGCGTTCGCCTTGCCCTACCACAACATGAGTAAGTAATCTCTGTGGGTTTTCCTGCTGAAAGGGGTATAAAAGATGAACTAGGGAGGTTTCCTCTGCTGTAAACAAACTGGTCCTAAACTGCCCTGAGGAAAAGGCGAAGAATAATCTCACCTTTTCCAAAGAGCTGTCACCTGTCCCCTAAAGCCTTGCATTTTCTCCACTACCAACACTCAGGTATCTCCACCCTCTAGAATGCACAGAAGGTAACTGTTGAAGAACAAGGCAAACTGTTTGTACTTGTGCAGATTGTTATCTAAAATAATTACCCTAAAATAGTTGCTGAGACTCATGGTAGATAATGGCAGAAGTGGGCACTGAAAAAGCTGAACTTACCTAGAAGTATTCATGAATTGACTGACCACTAGAAAACATTAACACAGTGGGAGAAAATACATTCCTTTAATCCCCTATTAAAGCAAGCATAAGTGAATAACATTAGGATTTAATTCAACATAACCTGTTTAAAGCTAAATGGAAAATATTTGAACATGTATTTATGAGCTGTAACACTCAGACCAACAAAAAAATAGTGTAAAATTTTAAGTATTCCCAAGTAATGCATCATCTGTGTGCATGCAGAGTGTCTGCCTTAAGTAGGAAAGTTTTTACACACTAGAAAGTGTGCTTGATTAATCTACTGCTCAGTTTATTCAAGTCTCAGTGTTTCAGGGATTAGGAACAGTGCAGACAGGGAAAAAACTCACCTCACTGAGTTGTCTGTTGTCTTCACCCATATCTCCTTCCCCTTTTTCTGAATCAACCAAACCTTTGGTTAGGTTTCACTAAGGGAGCTGGCTGTGACAGCAAAAGCAAACTTGTATTAAAAAGTAATTCCCAAGATGATGACAGATGAAAGCTCTCACACATTACATCAACATCATCTGTCTGCTACTTTATCTGCAGGTTGTGTCCATTAGCTAGATGCCAAAACCCCATTACACCAGGAATACAAATGGAAAGGCTAAGCCGCAGAAGCATCCCTCACTTCTCCTCCTATTAGTTAGTAAAGGAGACTCACTAAACTGTAGGGATGCAAGTGCTATTAAAGAGCTGCAGTGCAGCACAAGCCAAGGAGAATCAACCTCATAAATATTTCAGTGGCAGCAAGAATGGTGGAGATCAAATTACCTTGTCTGTCATCAGCCTTGTCAGGTCTAACAGGTACCTGTGCCTCCTGTAAATATCCCATTAAGCAGTAGGGGACACTTGGAGAAGATCAATTTCAATTACTGTCCTGTGCTGGAAATACATCATATCACAGACCCCCCTCCAGTGTGGAGGGACATCCTGTTCTAGATCATTGAAATACAAAAGTTCTCCCTTTATTACAACTTACTACTAGCTCATGAAAGGTGAGCAAAAGCCCTTTGCCAATGAGTGCAGCAATTCCTTTGAGGCCAAAAGGCTCTTGACTAATGACAGATGGATAAAAAGCAGAACAGTCAATTTTGGATAGAGAAAAAAAAATACAAGTCCCTTCAGAGACACAAGACTTAGCCCCAGGTAAACATCCTGCTGGTGGTACAGCACTAGGCAGTTTTCCCTCTTCAGTTGCTCAGTTATAAGTAGTCTGGTTTCAAAGAGCAGCGCAAGCAACATCTGAAACCATCTCTAACTTTTAGCGTGTTTCCACAACATTCATTCCAGCCCATTTCCCCACACATACAAATGCATAAGCCCTAGGAGAGGGGAGAATTTGGTAGAATGTAACTGTTCTTTGACACCAGGAAACTGTTTTGTATCAGTCCAACAATTAACTCAAGCTAAGCTTATGTGAAACTGGCATTCAGGGATAACTTAATAAGATTTACAGATGCCAAAGTTTAACAATCTTAAATTTAAAAATTCTTCATTCCAGATCATGAAAGTAAACATACACCAACAGATCCTGGGCCAGATGTTATCTGGACATATACTGGTAGAAGGATGTTTTCAACTCACCCGGATTGCATTTGAGTGGAAGAATCAAAGAACGTGAAGCAGCTGAACTTAAAGCAAAAGAACATAAATTACTAACGCACCTGAGACAATTCTGGTTTATTTCTTTAACTGTGCACCTACTTGCTACCATTTCATTTTAGGCTATAGCTATATTGTTTAGAAATCCTGCTGCTGCATGTGGGCATATGAATTCCTGAAGTTTATGCAGTGGAGTTACAGAAGTGGAAGACACAGGCCTTACACTTGAAGGACTCTCCTTGGCAGAGGCAAACCCAATTACACAATAAGCTCTGATTTATTCACTCACTGCCCTCACTTGATTATTTACTCTCTCCTGGAACCAGCTGGGCCTCCAATTCCTTGGCTGGTAGCTTCACTGACAGCACAAATTCCCTCAGCTACAGGAAGACAAGAATATTATTATTTATTGTACAAGCTTAATTTTATCACGTAGGAAAGACTAATATTGGGGGTTTTCCTTTCAAATGAGTAACAGAATTTGTGTTTCACACAGTCATATGCTTCCTTCTCTCCAGCAGGGAATTAGGAACAGGTTTTTTAATTCAAGATGGCGATTAGCTAGAGGAGGATGGTATGGCTCTCTTCTGGGCTGTGAGACTGACATACCCTTTGGAAAAAACAAGTATGAATTTGTATGGGGTTTAATACTGAGGAAAATTATTTTACATGCAGTTCTGATGCAAAAGGCTCCCAATGTTTTTGTCATTTTTCCAGCATACCATAGTGTCCTCCTTTTTCCATATATTCGGCAAGAAAAATTCATACCTTACTAAACCAGTCTGCCACATGTAAAAAATTCCATAGAAACAGCTCCTTAAACACCAGTGGTTTTATCCTTCAGCATGTCAGTTGAGAACATAAACATTGATGCCTCAACAACAGCATCAGTCCAACAAATCTGTTCCTTTTCAGGCAACATCAGGCTACCTAAGACAATCTCAAAGGCCTTGTACCTGTTATTTTTCATTAAAAGTTTCTTACATCGGCCTGCCTAGCTGAAATCTACTAAACTAAGTCTAAAGCCACCACCCCACCCCATCCCAATACAAACTTTCTTTAGGAAACAGAGTTAAGTTTATTGAAGTAAAAAGGAATCGCATGAATAGCAGAGTATAATGTGTAAAAACAATTTTCAAAAAATCTGGAAAGAGCATAAGTAATTATTGGGTTGTTGCCCAAGGAAATCAGATTCTTTGGAATATATAATAATGGTCATAAATGAAAATAAGTCTAGAACATTTCCCAACACTAATAAGCCAAAATATGTCAGATGTCATGAGGTGAATACTTGTTATTTCCCCTACATCTAAAGCAAATATGTTGAATACTTAAAATGTTATTTCTAAAGCATCTTCAATTTATAATTACAAAAGTATCTGTGCTTTGCCAGTTCTCCAAAGAAAGATCTTCTACTGGCTATGTCGAAAGGAACTTAAAAGGGCATCAAAATGTTAAGAATCCTTAGCAAATATAAATATAACCCCATTTAATTAGGGGAACGGTTTAAGCTATGCATCTTGGAAAGAGAGAACTGCAAGGTTTTAAAAATATCAGGAAATCTGAAAAAAGAGTAACATTTTAAACGTTTAACTCAAAATCAGAACAGTTCTTTAATCGCAAATGTACTTTTTACAATATCATTTTCTAACTTTCTGGGCACACTTCCCATTAACACTTGAGTGTCCTCTGTGAGTTACAAAGAGTAAGTTTTCTGTATTACACGGCTAAAAAACCTGGACATTCTTAACAACTTGGCATCACTTTTTTTTTTTTAAAAAACAGATCACACAATAATTTAGACTGCATTTATAGCATTATAAAATCAGAACCCCCTGTTTAATCACTCACTAGAGCAGCCATTTAGAATACAACAGCTTTAGGAATACAAATAATGAGGATGTAAAACTATCTGTGCAAAACTGCATTATTTTTACTGTCTAAAATTTCAGGGAAGTAACACCGCCAAAAGCAGAGAGAGGATAACAAAGACAAATGGTTGTGAAAGTAATGCTACCTTAGATTTTCAAACAGGAATTACAATATGAAGTAAATATTAGGTAAAGAAAAAAAAAATTGATGGCACCTCAAACATCAACTGACAAGTGTCCTGGAAATGGCATTTGGACAAGAACTGATACAAGTTGATCTTAAAGTCTCTTTCAGGAGTAGCAATCGAACTGGGGGTGTCAACTCTAGCATTTCTTTCCATGCAAGAATCTATCTTTCCAACATCTTTGCTTTGCGGGCTACTAATGCATTTAAGAATGAGCAGTCTTTTGAGGAGTGTGCTTTCTTCCATGCATCTGAAATCTTTAAAACAGCTGGATCATTGATTCCCTGGATTTCCCTACTCCGATCCATTTAACTGCAGGAGAGAAAAGTAATACAACACAAGATCAGATTGTATCTTAAGACACAAACTTATCTCCTAAAGTGCTTAAGATCTTACGTACCATGGTTCAAAGAAAAACACACCACAGAGTATTAGCACATATGAAACAATAACTACTTTTGTTTTCTGAAATTAAGAACATTAACAACAACTAAGAAAAGGAGGAAGTATCTTGAAGCTGCCACAATAAATCAGTTTTCCATATAATATGAAAAAAAAAGATACAAAGAAACTGTCAGAAAAGCATACATCTGCATCATCTTTTAAGTCCCAGCTTTGAATGGAACCACGGGGAGCACAAGAGAAGTTTTTTCAGTTTATGTCCTCTTACTGTCAGGTATGTTTAATTACATTAGTATAGCAGTGGTCTCACTGACTTTAAAGTGGCAGCAGAACTAAATCCCTATTATAACCTGAAAAACACACTTCAGCAAGGTGCAAAAATCTCAGCTGAACAAGAACTGTAATACAAACCAAAGAAAGAATGCATGTTACAACTTTCAAAAATTGTCAGTTCATCAGATAAAAAGAAGTAAATCCATCATTACAATTATCACCAGGCACATCAATACAAGAACAAGTGAAAAATCCTTCTCACGTGTTGAACATTCATTAAGGCAAAGTACAAGATAGGTTTCTGATGCAGGAAAACAAAACGGCAAAATCTTTTACTTACCAGGAACACCCAACTCCATTTCTATAAAGCGAACGTAATTTTGTGCATTTACAGGCAGCTCATCAAAAGTCCTTGCATTTGATATGTCTGTATCCCATCCTGGGAGTGTCTCATACTGAACCTCTACTTTATTTAAGACTTCCTGGTTGGCTGAGAAGCAAATAAGAACAAAAATATGATGTCTACTATGATTATAATTTCTCTACCACTAAATGCATACCTGTAAAGCTTTTTATTCTTTTCTTATACAATGAGGTGCATATATTTTGATAAAACCACGATATTTTGAGTTCAGAAAGCAGCTTTTCATGAAATGTTATTTTTTTCCCCACTGAACAAATACCCAGATCCAGCTTGCACTTCATGAGAGAACTTGGGGACATGAAAATAAAGTTGGCAGCAGCTTCCATGTATCAAGCAGTTAAACCATATTTTAAAATAGCATTGGAATGTACTTTTTACTAAATTTAATTAAAGTAATGAGTACATTCATTTTGGCCTCCACTTGGTAACTTTCTACTATGTTATCCATTAATTCTGAATTTTGTGATGATTTCAAGTACACTGTGGAATTGAATCATTCCAGCAACTATCTGAACATTAGTCTTGGAACCTCAAAGGTCAATGAAACAAAAGGCTTAAGTGTGAAAATAGTCAAAACACCCTGATAAAAAATGCACTGGGAGTTGTCAGGCATTCTTGCCTTCCTGAAGATAGGGTTCTGCCAAAAGCACTGTAGTTAACACCACACAGCCTCTGCATCCTAGATCAAGTCACTCCTGCAAAGACAGCTAATCAACCTGGGAAAGGGGTTTAAGTGCAAGAGGCAGAGAAAGGTGCAAACACAGAACCATAGCAAACCCCCTCCAGCATCCACACAGCCAACAGACTCCGGCTCAGAATACTAAATAATGTGCCCAAGCACAGGTAAGAGCTTGATAGTAGCAATGGTGTAAGGACAGTCTTCACCAACTAGGCATTTTGAGTAAGGCTGAAAGAGAACTATGCTCTGGCTGACTTCAAAACCTACAACAATGCTGCAGTTTTCAGGAGTTTACTGGCTAAGGCAAACAATCCAGAATCAATACTACTTGTGATCAGGACAAACAGACAGGCAGGCTAAGGATGCTGGGTTGCAAAGACCTAGGATAAGCACTTCCTTTTATCAACAGTGTCAACGGAGTTATTGCCTGCTGTCCAGATCTGTAAAAGAAAACATCTATATCCAAAGAGTAAAAAAACCCCACAAACTAATACCAGGAAATTACAGATGGTTGAGAGTAAGGTGCTAACCTGCCTCGATCTGAAGAGACAAAGTGACTCAACATCTCATCTTGTAAGTCCACTGGCATTATCACTTTGAAACCTCTCTTATGAAGCGCAGTGGGAAAAAGCTGAAAGCACTTGCAAACGAATGGTCTAATACCATTTACAGTCTTCCCTTATTCTGTATTAATTCAATTCCTTATTTCTCCAAAAGAGAAGAGATTAATTTCTTGACATTTCAAATTACTCTCTCATTCTGCTTCAGCAGGTGTGATAAAAGATGATCAGCCATAAAGTCAGTGCAGTAACATGTAATCACCATCTAGATTTCTCTCAGCTCTTGCCTTAAGGGATTTATCTTCTAGGCTTTCTGGAATATTCCTTAATTAACAGCCGAATTAGATAACTAATCTCCCAATTTCCTGAGGAACTATGTTACCAAAGTATCCTGAGCTGGAGGTCAGTGCTTACAACACTCCTGATCTGAGCTAGATCAGCTCAGATCTAGCAGGGAGTTCTCTCTCATGTACAGAAATGGGAGATACTGACCAGCTCACACCTAACAACTACAGCCTCAGTGATTCAAGTAAGCTGCGAATTTACAAGACATTTTCGTTTCTTTCTTAACAGAAGATTATGAAATGTGCACAGAAATCTAAGCTAAAAAAACAGAGTGAGACTCCTGTGATTCTCTGATCCAGCTGGAAAAAGGAACAATATATGAAATGTGCCATGTTTTTTTCTTGAGATGGTGGGCACTGTGTATGCTCCTAATTTAGAGACAGTCGTTTCACAAGAAGGGTAAGTCACTAACATCTCCAAGAGAGTGGGAGGGCAGGGAGGGGAGAAAGAAATACCCTGCCAGCAAGAGATTCCCAGACTAGATCTCTTCTAAATTTGAAATTCAAAATGCCAAAATGTCAAGTTTTTTTAAAAAAATAATAAATTGCAGCAGCGCACAGCACACAGAGAAGTGCAGACATCAGAAATAATCTAATTGTCCTCAAGACACAAAGAGAGAAGAGAGTTACCTTTTGTTTCTTATGTCTGGGGGAGGTGTAATAAGTAACCTGCAGCATATGTGCTGGAAAGGCTGCCAAATGTTGGGGAGTATAGCAAAGGGAGACATGGAAGAACAACTGAGAGACAGCATCTTCCAGCTTACCAGAAGTTCAGCTCAAACTTCCTTCTGACACTTAAGGATGACAGCACATCAACACCAAAGACAACAGTTTCTACTAAGTTTCTACCAAAATTCTTAATTGTTCATACAGTAAACAGCCACGTGGGCCACATGGGGCTGCTACTGCCAAAGCTCTACCTGTTATCTGGGCATATACAGGGAGAAAAATCTGTCCTCAGCACCACAAGACTATGGTCCCACCTAAGAGACACACTAAATGGCAAAAAAAAAGTAATCCCTGAAGTCCCAGTACTGAGAAATGTGGCCACTTGTTAAGCCATCTTTAATGATGGGCTGCCAGACAAGCTCCTCTGCCTTGAGCTCAGGAATGTTCAAATAGCTCCTGGGGCTAAATAGATCATGGGGCTAAAAATGAAGCACTAACAGTATCAAAATGGATTATCTGAGACTTTAAAAGACAAAAGCAATTCTTGGTTTAGTGCAAGATGACTGTTAAATCTCCTGAATAAACATACATGCCGTGCAATTCAGCATGCATTAAGATTGTAACTGTCACTTTTGTTTGGAGATGCTGGAGAGCAAATCAATTAGAGAATGCCACTAGGCAGACAGAAACAGAAGATCTTCTCGTTCATTCCTTAGGAATTTCCTCAACTGATAAGTTGAGGGACAATTGGCAGATCTTCACTTATTCCTTTATACATAATTACATCTCCATGCTGCACAAATCCTGCTGTGGGATGTATCTGATTACTACAGTTGATCTCTTCCCTACAAAAATTTCTCTGATGATGCTATCATCTAAAAAATGGTAACGTATGACCATCCTCTAACCCTGAGGTATCAATTAAAATGGAAACAGCTGATACACGCTGGTTCAATATTAGAAAATAGTTTTGCTTTCACCTAAACTAATTGCTCATTTCATATTAGGTAAAGTTTCCCTCCCCTACCATTTTTCCCTCATTTCCACTGCGTAGGTGTTACTGGGGTTTGACTGCTCTGTGATCCATTACAAGGAAGTGAATTGTTAGAAAAATAACACAGGGAGAGAAAAAAACTGGCTTTTCAACCTTATCGGTTCTCTCATGTGGTTTCACCATGTGCTTAAATGAAGATTTATCCTGCTAGTGGAGGGGATAAATACGGTAGTGGGAATATGACACCAGGTTTAGAGTGTGAAATGAGCTTCCAATTTAGCTGCAAGTCACATTAAAGGAAAAGGATAAAGCGGTAAAACATGTACATGTAAGAAGGTTGATATGGTATTTTTCATGATTCCAAGTACAGAGAGGACAGTATTTTGGTACAGATGTGGCATGGGATGTCTCTGGTACATCCAATAAGTCATTTATGGTTTGATGCTAGGTAATACATTTCTGTTTTCAGTTTTACTTAAATGTGTTTGACTTTTGCTTTTACTTTTCACCAAAACCTAAAACTGCTAAACAAGCAGTCTTACCAGGAAAATGAGGTATGACTTCACCATCTAGTTTGTATGCAACACCCACTTTGATTTCTGGAAATACATCCAAGATATCCAATTTGGTAAGTGCCAATCTATAAAGAAACATTAGTCTGGTTAAACAAGTTCAACAGCTCTCAACCCTAATCCCATTGAAAAAATACCAAAAGAGAAACTGATTCCTCCACACTGCAATTGTCTTTTCTTAGAAAAATAGCTCCTATAATACTATTTATTTGGTGTCACTTTAAAAAAAAAAAACAATCAAAACCAAATAAAGGCTGTTTAAGGTTTGCTTTTTGTTGCATCCTTAGATCTCTAAGAAAATAACAAATTACAAAGAATGCTATTCTATTCTCCAATTCGAGTGACTGGTCCATAGCATTAAGTGCTAGAATTTTAAGCTAGGATGCTGCCAAGACACTTTATGACCATTCATTTGAGATGGTTTCATGCATGATTATGTCTGTTGCTGTCTGTTCTGTCCTCTGACAAATGTTCCTGTCCTACAGCAAAAACAGAAAAACAATCAAACACTGTCTCTGTAAATATCTGTTTGTATCCTATTTTAAACAAAAGCCGCAAAGGACAAGCAGTTAAATTTAAGTAAAGCATGTATTAGAGTTTGATGTGCTAGAAATTTTATGCCAGTTTTCTTTCAGACATCTATTTTTCAGTTTAATTAAAATCCCAAAGTAATATCCAGATTTCCTGCACTTACACTTATTGATGAAGACACTGATGATTTCCCATCTGTCTTATTTTGAAAACAAACAAAACAAAACCCCACAAACTACTACAAGGCTGTAAGGTCCTTGTAATACATTTGATTTGTTTTGGGTTTGGTGGAATGGCTTGGGTTGAAGTAGTTTAAAGCATCAGGTACTAAAATGCATAAAGTTCTTGGATTATTTTAAACAAGAAACAGTTATATAATACATTATATATATATAAAGGAAAGAAAAATTAAAAGGGTATGACTATGTCAAACATAAAAACTTTTAAAAACAAGGGACAGATCATTTATAGAAATATCAAAAGAATCAACCAATCGATACTAAGAGTCAAAATGTTACTAATGAATACGTGTACAATTTGCAGTAATGTGCAGCATGTCATGATTTTATGTCAAATAGCCAAAGCTGTCAGAAAAACTCACGCAGTAAATCCATTAATCATGTAGGCATATCGCAGTGACACAAGGTCCAACCAGCCACATCTTCTCTTTCTGCCAGTAGTAACACCAAACTCTTTACCTCTCATTTGCAGCAGTTCTCCAATTTCCTGACAGAAAGCAATACCATAGCCATCACATAAGTCTTATCTTTTTATTTAAATTAGCAATACTTAACACTTTATAATACTGTCAATTACCTTAAAAGCTCTTCCCATAATTTTTCATCAAATTGCCCATTGAGATAAAACACAAACACAAAATGCCATTTCTAATTCAAGAGCCTGTTGGAGCAAATGTCTTAAAATTTGTGCCTGCTCTGCCCTTCTATTCCATGGGAAGTTCTGACAATCAGACGGGGCAGCCCTGAAAACTCAGTCTGGGATCATAATAATGAGATAGCCCCAGGCTCCACCACTTATTGCACTTAATTCATTTTAACATAAGACAGACACACCAAGTCATGTCATTCAGTTACAGATCACATCTGGGGCTGATAATACTGACATTATCTTGTTCTGTAGGAAAGGCACCGATTCCAACTCTGGTCGTATACGCTTTCACAACTCCATACACTTCCCCAACGTTCTGGGGTGGCATGCCCAGACCTGTACACACACCTCCAACTGTGCAGTTCGATGAAGTCACAAAAGGGTATGTGCCTATTAAGAAAAAAAAATTCAAAAATTTATTAAAGCACTTATTTTAAAACTGTTAAAAATAATAGCCATGTGAAGAATAGTACTTGAGTTGTACATATCTAGGTCTTACAACAATAAACAACAAAACACATAAATAAATGTATTTTTCAATCAAGAACATACTTAATGAACTCTTTGCTTTATATACACATCATCTGATCCTTCCTTACTGAAAAAGAAAAATCTTACCACTTCAATGGGTACAGAGGCAAAAGTTGACCCCATAACAGTTCTGAATGGCCATACAAGTCAAAAATTGCAGTAAGACAATCCATATGTTGCATATAAAATATATTCACCAATAGAAGAATGTGAAAAATGGAAGGAAAACTCTTTAACAAAATGGTATTAAAAGATCAGAAAATACAGGCTTACCATTTTTCATTTGGGGAGAAAAAAATATACAAGCTCTACAAACTGCTCAGCACATCATATGGATAATACATTGAAAGAAATGTACAACTCTGGAAAGAACAATTTAACTAATTAAAAAATGTACTCCTGGAATATAGTCTAGTTCATCAGTGATGAGAGGCTGTGGCTATTTAAATATTCAGGCCTTATTTATAAAGCAGTCTGGATGGCAAAGACCACAGTTGAACACCTCAATATCTATAGGCTTAAAAGAAAAAGTGTAAGTCATAGAAGACGAAAAAGAGCATGCCAGTCCTCAGTTGATTTGAACTGTCAACAAACACTTCAGCCACACAGCAAGAGAATTACAACCTCATCCTTGAGACTTTTTTATTCACTTTTAGCACAAGAGTNGTTGAACACCTCAATATCTATAGGCTTAAAAGAAAAGAAAAAAGTGTAAGTCATAGAAGATGAAAAAGAGCATGCCAGTCCTCAGTTGATTTGAACTGTCAACAAACACTTCAGCCACACAGCAAGAGAATTACAACCTCATCCTTGAGACTTTTTTATTCACTTTTAGCACAAGAGTGTGAGGTGGATATGAGAGGACTAGCCAAAACAAAAGGAACTGAAGGCAATATAGACAACTTTTATAAGTCCAAATCCTTCAGAGACCATTCAGCAAAATTCTGCATGATAGCTTTTGCTTCAGTCTCTCGAGAGAAAGACATGGGCTTACAGGTGATATGTAACAGCAGTTTGCAGCAGTAATTAGTCTTTATCTTTCTTAGGACAGTAGTTGAGCTTTTCTGCACTGACAGGTAAATATACCTAATGGATGTCAACGAGATGATTCTCACCGATTTCCAGCTCCCAACCTGGCATACTAACATTTGGTTTTAAACTGAGTGAGGATAAACTAAAATTACCACATTTACCCAAACTCCTTGTCCCAGACAGGCATATGCCTCACTACATGCTCCAGAACAGCAGGATGGACTGGAAAGCTGGGGATTTACCATCTCCACTACTAAGAGACACACATTCATGGCACTCACTTCAGTATTAAGATTTCTGTGCACCAGAGTACAGAAAATAGCCTCATTGAAAAAGGTCAAGAATCAAATTTGGCACTGTCAAATCTTTTGAGTTAGGACTTGTTCATTGTTAACTTGTCCAGGCATCCAGTCCACCGCTCTCAGTGAGGAAACATTCTCCCAGTGTGAGGGTCTCACAGCACAGGCAGGAGAAAAATTTAAGTGACTCAAACATCCCTGTATGTATTATAGACATATCTAATGAGTTCCAAACTATGTGCATTTCCCATACTTAAATGAAACCTAAAATCCCCAATCCTTCCTATAGTTTTCCCCAAATATCTTGGGTTTGTGTCATTTCCCTGACAAACATAACTGAAGAGCTCTTTCCTCTTTGACTTGTTAAAAAAGGAAACTTCTTCCAATATTCAGATTATCACAGGAAAAGTTGGAGCGTACACATACAGTGACTAATCTTAGACATATCTTTCTCTTAAAAGAAGAGGATTTTAACCTCACCATGTTTGAAAATGCCCAATATCAGAAAGAAATCTTATCAGTTGAAAGCAGAGTACGTGTCAGTTCTGTCTTTCTTTGATAATAGTCCATACGGGCTTTAATTTCAGACTTAAACATCATTCCAACAAAACAAATGACACATCTACAAGGCTAATGAGACTGAAGAAAAGAGTCACAAAATGCAGAAGCCAATTACATAGGCTGCTTATGACTATACAGAGTACAATTTAACTGCCTCTACAATATAATGAGTTAACAGACAACCTCATTTTTAAAAAGCTGCCTGTATCAGTAAGTTTCTGGTTTTATTAGAAAAAATACTCTTTTAGGAAAAACTGCACCGTTTATAATATCAAATTGATATCCAACATCTTTTCTCATACCCTGAAATAGTGAGACACTGTTATACAGAGCTTCAAAAAAATGCAAGATGATTCTTCAAAACTGACAACTATTTTGCATACATACTTTGCTGCTCAAAGCACTCTATGTTTCCTCAAGTGTTTTCCACAGACTTATTAAACTGTAAATTATTTCATATTAAATTTATAGCCAGGAAAGTAATAGCTACACTCTATTTAAGAAAAGTCACCTGATTCCTACTGTCATTTAAATAATCTTGGGCAAGTCAGAAACTTTTGGAAGAATCTGATTAATAACTTCTCCCTGCTTCACCAATTATTTGCTAGTCAAATGGAACACTGCTCTGACAAAACACAAAATACATATGAACAGGTAAGCATGGAATAGTTTATATTTAATGTTTCTCTTTCTCAAAATAAGTATATAGCAATGTGTGTCTCAAAAAGGTTATACCTACCAAAATCTATGTCCAGCAGTGCTGCATTTGCACCTTCTACTAAGATCTTCTTTGGCGGTCCATGTAAAGCCTCATACATGAAATATACACCATCCCTTACCATTGGTTTTACTTTTTCCATGTAGCCCTGAATAATACAAAATACTATTGTATAGTATAATTTCATTATGATAAAACCAGCCAGAGTACAAAAGCCACTGCTCTCTTGTAACAAAGCCTGTATTCCTTTTGAAAAGGAAAAATAAACATAAAGAAATGCTAAATATGTCATAATGTGTCAACAAGAGAAGAACAATATTACAGTTAGACAATAGACATGTATGTTCTTCCTTGCCGGAAAGAAAGAAAACAGACAAGAAAAAAAGAAATAAAATACAAACTTTTAAAATGCTTTTGAAATACCAAAGCTTCAGTGTAATCACAACAGATTATTGTATTTAGTATTATTTCACTTCCAGATGTTCAAAGTTTGTCCCCTAAAACTAGCATGTGGGGAGTTCCACTTCTAGCCATCTGAAGCCAACAAATTATAAAGCAGTATTAATTTGAGAGATATATATGTATATATATATATGCACAGGTACGTTTGTCAAATTTTCCTTTACCTACAAACCTAACAATGAATTTCAGGTCTTCAGGGATCCCAATATTCATTAAGTATACTGCAAAGCATTATAAAATACTTGACTGTAAATTATTTTTATGTCTGCATATTGATAAAAATACTGCACCTCAGCATGCATAATATCTATTATTAAAAATAAGACAAACTTAAGTGCTAGGAACTCCCACATACTCCATTCTAGTGCTGGCAAACTGAGTTTAGAAGGATGATTTCTTTGCCCAGATTTTCTGAAGAAATTAAACATGTGACTGGACAGCCTCTCCCTGTTCCACACATACCTCAATGGTTTTAAACAATTTGTCAAATCAGTCTGAAGTTTTTAAGGGATAAAAAAGCTCCATACAGTTAAAATCCTACAAAAAGGCAGGATACATGACAATTTTTCTTTCAAATGGGAACTTGGGCACACCACAAACATCACACTACTTGGCAATAGATAACTCGTACTAGTGAGAAATCTTGCAACTGCCCCAATTACAGGGAAAATACCAAGTCAAAATTTGTAATTAATTCAAGACTAGTTTGCTGGCAATCGAGCTTCATTCATCCTGCTGCTATCAACTTAAATTTCTCTGTTGTTTGATAGCATTTTTTCCCTTAAGACTTACTGCTTAGAATAATCTCCCTCAGTTCTTAAGTTTCTGACAGAAGGAATTAGTATTCTGCTTTAAAATGACACATACATTCTTCAGCTACAATCCTGGGTATTTTTCTCCAAGCCACAATGTTTAAGCAAGTGGAAGTCAAAAATAATTCTCTTTATACAATCCTTTTCCTTAAAATTTAACAGTATTTCTCTTGAAACCAAGATCTGAAATGCTGCATGAAGTGGGGTTAAAAGTGTCTTCCAGCATGCTATCACTCTTTAAAATTGATACATACCAACTTCTCATGGTATTTTAAAACCTCATACAAGTACAAATGTCAGTCACCAAGACACCTCAGTAACTGCACACAGTGATTATAACACTTGACAGGAGCAGCCTTACCTTGAGCTTTTTCAATTCTCCTTCAATATCTATCTCTAAGGTAGGATATATTGCTTTGTACTGGTTGGCTAACACTTTGAACCTAGGAGGCAAAAATGCTTCGTTAAGTTTTTTCATTTCTTTTCCTCCTCGTGCTGCCCATATCTTAGATTTTACCGGTTACATACCAGCCAATGGTGGTTAAACAATAAAATATTAGTTTAATTCAATTATAAATGAAATTATTTTCTCATTTAAAAAAAAATTCAGTAACATCAAGGAGATGTAATTGCTTATAAAGGGTAACAGAAACTGAAAACTATGTTTGCAACTGTGCATTAAAATTCAGAAATTACCTCTCAGAAAATTCATCAAAGTCAGAAACAAGATCACACATCCTGAGCCCACTTCGAGCTGCTTTTGAAGAATATACAGGACCAATGCCTTTCTTCGTAGTTCCCAAACTTGCAAAAGATAGTAACAGGAGTTAGTATTGATATAAAACTAAAGCATTTTTTCTTCAAATACAATACATCCTTAGCATAAGATGAAATTAGTATTACTGTTTACAGATGTGAATATACTAATAATCTGCTTTTTTAAACCAATATCTTTTCATAGTCCATATAAATGGACTCTTATACAGTTACCAACTTTTATACTTTAGTAACTGAATGCCAAGGCAACATCCTTCAGTACTATCAAGTGAAAATAACTAGAAACCTTCCTAAATATCTGCCCCGAAGACCTGAAGAGACTCCTCCATCAAGCAACAGCACAAACAGTACAGATTTCAAGTTTGTTTTAAGAAACATTTAATCCCAAATGCCTCAGTTGGAGCCAGGAAAACATAAAAAACACTGTCAAGCATCTAAAAGTGATACTCAAAATGCTGTATCAGAATAGATTCTCCATTGCAGCCAGTTCTGAAAACTCTAACCTACACACACTGCCTGAAAAGCCTTTGTCAGCTTAAGTCAGTAATAGCATGATACAACTTGATTGTGCTGCCTTTACTGTCTGAAAAGTCCAGCTTCTTCAAGAAGCGTCTTCTCCTAGTCTTCCCAGATAGTCACTAAAAAAATGGACCAAACTGAACTCATCATTAGCAGATTATCAAATATCTCCCCGATCACTCTCAAGATTTAGTGACTTTTTAAGGAGCAGAAAACAAGCACGTAGCATTTCCAGAAGTGTGCTGTACTTTGCTATGCTTAGTTTTGCAGGTGTTTTCCCCCATGAACAGACACACAAAGCCTTATTTTCTTTAGTTATATATTCTGCATGTATATTCTTCATATTGCCTTGAAAGTGACATATCATAACTGAATTAAAGAGGAACCCTATCATATCCAAACTTTATCTTAAAGGGAGTAACGTGTTTGCCTCTCATCCAGAGAGATATTCTGATCAGCTTTGCATCACACTATTATTTAACAAAATCAAGACACCGTGGCTTAAATAACTGATTACAGCCTCCACAACAATTTGTATCTGCTACAGGCAATTTTAAGGAGTTGGTTTCCATTTATTTTATTTCACTAAGACATGACAACTCACAAAAGAACCAAGCTGTCAGAACACCAGATTTATAGAAGTTACAATAAATGTAAAAGCATAATATACTATATTATATCAGCTTTTTTTTTAGAACCTTTCTGCAAGGGAAGCTACATGAGCCTTACTTGTGACTATTTTTGAGCTACAATCGAACAGATAAAATATTCAATTAAAATAAACTTACTATTTATCACAATCAACTTTAAAGTGTTTAGACACAAAAGAATTTGAATCCCAAGTACCCTGTGCAGTCAAATCTACAGACAGACATGCTAGCAGGTTACTGCAATTTCCCACTCTTAACAAACATGAGACAATCTTTGATAATCACTTTAGGAAAGCTTGTTCTTAGACAGCCTGTAGTTGTGACTTCCCTATCACAGTCACTTAGATGGCCTTGAAATTGAGAAAGAAATAGATAAGTTAGTACTTCCAATCCATCAGCAGTTTTAACAAGCATGAAAACTGCACGATTGTTGCAGAATGCCAAGAACCCTACACAAGAAGAAATTAAGTTTTTCGGCTTGGAATGTAACTTCTTTTCCCTGTTTCTTTAAAATAACTGGATAAATAGGTTATTTTTATATTGGGCTTTCCTTTACAGTGTTTAACAATAACTACGCAGCTCTTAGAATTCACTCATCAAAAGTGTTTTTACTTGCATATATTGTCATATAGCAGTTTTAGCTTGTATTTCATAAACATTGATATAAACACATTGTCTCATTAAAAAAATATATGTATGTTCTTTCCGTTCACTTTTAAATTCATAGCGTAATAGTTAACTACACAAGTGGCACAGCAGAGTCAAGGGTGCAAATAACCTCGTATAAGATTAACTGACAAGTTATTACACAACAGCAAATTGTGTGAAGTAAAATATGCACAAATCAGACACTCCCTTAAAGGTTATTGTTATGGATGATACCTTTAAAGACCTCAGTACTAAAGACTGAAATACTTTTCAACAACATAAACTTCCAAAAAGACAGATTAAATTTACTGCTGTCTCCGAAGTCTATAGAGCGGCATTACTTTCCATCTGTCAACATGGCAAAGTTAATTCTCTCAAGCTTTTTCCCCATTCCCAAGAACTATCAAGCTGCTTGAAAATCTCAAGTTAGAAGAACAGCAGCTAGTTTCTAGAATGCTCAAAAACTTCAGAAACTCAGCAGCAGCATGTAGTAGAGGATGTGAACACTTACATGCAAATCTGACCATAAAGCATTCTGAGAAACTGAATTAGTCATATGAGACCTATGGGTTATTTGGTGAGGACAAAGGGGTCCTTCAATCTTCATAAACAGAGGTATCTGTTTACAGATACAAACATCCCCAGTAAATAACTAAAACAATAAGAAGCAGGAACCCTTACAATAAAAAAAAATTAAAAACTAAAAATTTTTATAAGATAAAAACCAGCTTTTTCAGTAAGAATATGATCTTTTGCTAGCTACCAGAGGACAAAAGTGTAAGAAATTATCTTTGCATACTTCTCATTGAAGAGTTAAAGGGTAATTAATATTTTCTAAAACTCGATGACAATAATGGAAATACAATATATTATGTCATATGCTCATACTAAGTCATCCTGTCTTTGACAAAACAGAACTACCTACTTTTTTCCTGCTTGTTCTTGCCTCTGTTGTTCTTGGATGCCATCAGCAGCTTGGTGAAAATCAAATACTAAGAAAATAAAAATAAGTTAATATGTCAAATTACCACATCAGTAACAATTACTTCAAACTAATTCCAGTCCTGTTTATCAGGACTGTTTATCCTGTTTATGGAAAATAAAAATACACACACTGGAGATGCTAGTAAATTACAAGAGCTTTTTCTCCTTTTTTACAAGTTAAATTATTTCACAGTGAACAGCTGTAATATTTTTCACAGAATATTTTTTAAAGTTTTGTTTTGTAGAGTTTTTTCAGACTGTGCATACGCCTCCCACAGACTAACAAAGCTTTTTCAGCTTCATAATGGCCCAAAAGAACAAATGGGCAACAAAGAAAATATGCAGTAAAAAAAAATCCTGCAAAACATGTTACAATAAGAAAGGGCATACTGCTGATGTTCAAATTGGGAACTTAAATTATTCATTCTAAAGAGCTCTTAAACCGTTTTATTTTCATGTTTCAGAAAACATACATTAAAATACATTTGGAAAGACAAAAGCTCCCAATGATGTCTGCTATATAAACAGGAGCCATCTTCACCTGCTCTTATTATTTTTTAAATCATTAAGTATTATTAATGACCAAGATTATACAAAGTGTTCCTTGCATCAATTCTTTGTGTACCATAAAAGCAAAAAATAAAATCCAACAAAACTCATGTCAATTAGCTTGTAGGTTAACAGTACTTCTATCTCCTAAATGTTAAATTATCGATCTACATGTTACACAGGGAAACAGAAAACTTGCAAGAGAGAGATCCATTTAACAAGGACTTGAGTCTCTCAAGAGCAGGCTTTCCTTTTTTTTCCCCGATTTATTTATTTTTGCAGTTATTTCCATATATTCCACATATTTAAAGGATTAATTATCCCCAGCAGCTTGAACCTATTTTTGGTTGATCTTTTGTTAAGAGGCTGGTCAATCACAGATCACCAACACCCAACCAAGAAAAGCCATTAGTTATCAAAGCAGCAAATCTCCAAATGTAAAAGCTCATTTACGTTAAAAGGCTGAATGATTTTACGTAGCAGTCAAATAACTCATCCTATTTACAAAGGATCTATGTAGCTATGCAAACCTCACAGTATTACCATTGCAACAGAATCAGGAAACAGTTTTTTTAATAAACATGTCATTTCCAAGTAATTCAACTATAGTGATTCTAATTTCAGAAAGGATTCAAGTCATTTAGGAACAGTTATTCAGCTACTTCAAACTTGGCAGTTACTCCAAAGTAAAAACTTATTAAGAAATACCATGGTCACTCACTGAGCTATTCCAGATAAAAGGAGAAAAAAAGTGCAAAACATTTTCCTGCTGCAATAAGCTTTCATCTGATAAAGACCTAAAAAGTTGGCATTGACTGAAGATGACTGCCAGAGAAGCAATAAGCCCATTTCCTAATGCATGCATTTATGTAGCTATTATATGATAATATCTAAAGATCTACTCTGAAGGATGAGTTTATGTAATAAAGATGTCCTAGGAATGATACAGGAAAAGCCTCTGTTTCAATTCCAAATACTGTTTTACACCGGGTTCTGAACAGCAGAGTTGCCTGGAACATGGGCGGCAATTAAAGCCCAACTGACGAGCTCCCTGCAAGGACAGACATTCTCTCTGTCCCTCTAGAGTCTTTCCTATAAAAACTCTTTTCTGAAGTACACATGAATTTATTTGGTAGGGAGCCCATGAGTTTGTGAGTCACATCCAACCACGTGGTTTCCCAGAAGAAAAGCTGCTACAAGCAACATTGCTTTTACACCAGAGGAAATTAATCAGTCAATTAACAATTAACTTCTGAACTGCTTTTTGACTGCTTTGCACCTTTAATCTTTGGCTTGGAAAGCAAACCTGCTTTTCTAACTAGGTTGTGCTTATGGAACAGGATTAAAGAGCCACTAGATTATAATCCAACGAGGGTACTGAGTAAATTTTTTCCAAGATCCTGAATATACCAAAAGACTTAATCCAAAGAAAAGAGCACATATATACAGAGTGATGGCTAAAAGCTGCCATACTTTTAATGTCATGGAAAAGTTCAGAGAAAACAGACTAGTTAAAAAAAAACAAACCCACACCACAAAAAAAACATCAAACCACAAACAGGAACTTACCAATGTGAGCCCTGTCAGAAATTATTAATCTCTTTTCCCAGCCTTCTAGTCCTTAAAAGGCAAAATACAACAGTTGCAATTATATTTTGTATAGAATTTTTGTCTTCTGATGTATAAAGTATCAATATTTTTCATATTTAGCCTTCATTCAATCTATTTAAAGATTGAGCAATCATGTCCCAGAGAAGAAATCTTCATTTTGCATTACTAAAACCTATCATCTGCCTATAAAGTTAGGCTTATTCTGAGGTAGAGTTTTAACTATTGTATTAGTTCTTCAATTACAACTATCAATTAGTAGCTTTTTGATTTTTCATGACCATTGATATACCTCTCTTACAGCAGAGTGCTGGCAAACATCACTAAAAGTGAACTCTGAAGTGAATCTTGAAGTGATTACCATAGCATTCATTTACATTTACACATATCATTAAACTGTCCACTAATATTACAAGAGGCAAAACAACTAAGAACAGGTTACACACTTAAACAAGTTGTTTTACTTCTTAAATTCACTGCTTTAAGAAAAGAAAAACAGCTGCAGATCATTCATACTTAAAACACATTCTCTTCTGAAACTTCTCTTGTCTGTCTTCCTGTGAGGGTCCTGGAACTTCTAGAGAGACTCCCATCAGAAACCATAAGCTAAAAAGAGTTCTGAAAAAACACATTGTATGCAACCTCTACAGAGGCATTCTCTATCAAAATCTTTCAAGAGGGCTCCACAAACTATTTTAAGAGAAGTATCCCAAAATTTTCTCACCTTTTCCTTTCATCAAGTTTTTTTCAGCTTCTTCAAAGAGTCCTGGCAAATGAATTACAACACCATTTCCTAAAAAAAATAAAAAAAAAAAAAAAATTACACAAAATTTATTATGACCATGGAACAAAATATTCCAAACTGTTCAAAGACACTTCATGCTTTGTAAGCATAATATTTTATATAAGGTTTTAAACTTTTGAAACACGGCAATTTTTATTCTTAGGAACTCATCTGTAGAAGATTAATCTACACCTAAAGTATTCATTTACATGCACTGAAACTTTTAATTACACTCAACGAACTATCAACTTAGATCAGGACAAACAGTAACAGCATCATGGGACAGTTCAGAGTGCAACTTCCTCTTCCTCATATCTAAAATTAACTTCTGTGTATTTCATTTTAATAACCCTATTGTTTTTTAAAAGCTTTCTATCATCATTATAAATACTAGCATCCCCTTCAGTCACTCTTCAGCTACAAACAGAAAAGGAATATTCCATATATAGAGCTGGCACTGTTCACAAACTAGCAAAAATAAGAGGAAAAGGCTCTAATAAAAGCAAGCTCAGTTTCCTATAGCTGTCACACTTATCAAAGAATGACTCCTAGTTCACATGATTAAAAAGCATCACTGATTGCTTCAGAAAGAGCACTTCCATACAGTGATCCCCATCTTCAGGTCACACCAAGCTCATTAGGTCATTAGATCCAGAGCTATCAGTATGCCAGCTACCAAAGAATGAAAGGACACTTCACATTGTTTGTATATCGACCAATTTCACATAGATAATAACATTCTAAATACCAAAATTTTCAAGACTTCTTCATTATAACATTCACAGCATACTCTTGATCAATAGTAATAATCCATTGTAATGCTCATATAATTTTTCCCTTGCTCTGTTTTTGTAAGCCTATTAGCCTTTTTCATTGGAATTCTAAACCAGGTAATTTTTTTGGTTTTTTTTTCCAAAAAGAGATCTTCAACACAAGGCAAACTGTCCTGTTTTCATTTGGGATAGAGTTAATTTTCTTCCTAGTAGCTAATGTGTTTTGGATTAGCATGAGAATAATGTTGATAACACACACTGTTTTAATTTTTGCTAACTAATGCTTGTATGAAGTCAAGGACTTTTTCAGCTTCCTATGGAAGCTGAAAGAGACCATGGGCAGGATAAGCTGGCCAAAGCAATATTCCATACCATAGACATCACGTTTGGTATATAAGTGGAACTTGGCTGGGAAGCAGGAATCTGCAATTACTGCTCTGGATGGGCTGAGTATCTATAACTCAACTGAGTGGTGAGCAACTGTATTGCATCGCTCTCCTTATATTCTTTTATCATTATTATTCTTCTCTTCTGTCATTATTCTAATAAACTGTCTTTAATCTCAGCCCACAAGGTCTGGGTACTTTTCCCCTTTCTCTCTCATCTCCCTACCCTGTTGGCAGCAAGGGGAAAGTGAGGGAATGGCTGCATGGTCCTAGTTGCTGTCTGGGGTTAAAACCCGATTTCTGATACAGCACAGAAGCACGTGCATAGTTACAATGCTGCATAGACATGTTTTATATTTACCTCTATTTTTCGAAGGAAATTTAAAGTGCTATACAACATTATTAAGTAGGCTGCTCATAAAAGCAAACCAAAGGAAAAAAACAAACATGTAGGATTGAAAATGGAATCCTAACAGAGGGAGGCTATGGTTCAAAAGGTACTCATAATTACTTCACAGAGCTGATGACTAAAACTGAGATGGAATTCTGACAATACAAGGAATAATTGGTAGAGAAAATAAGAGGGAGAATGAAGACAAGGGGAGCAGCTAGCTGTTGCATCAGTAGGATAAATAAGAACATAGATGAACTGCCCAAGACAGTAAAAGAAACCTCAGTAATCCAAAGTTCACAACTGATTTTAGACAATATTAGCAAAATAGTAGAGCAGCTCAGGCCTATGAGAATCCAAGGAAGAAAAACCTTGATACAGTCCTCAAGTACATTCTCTCATTTTATTAAGTCAGTAGTCTGTAACTACAGTATTGTCTTTTTTTAGAAATGCCCCACTTACCAATGAATGCAGTGACTTTCGGATTAATGATCCCACTTGGCAGAAGATGGAAGTCATACTCAACAGAATCCACAACAACTGTATGCCCTGCATTATTGCCTCCCTGGAAGAAGAGAATTTTTTTTTTTTTAAAGCATTATTTTTAGAACTAAAGACAAATAAATATATAAACAGAGATGCAATGAAGTGGTTCCAGCTCCAACTCTGTAGCTTTCATTCCTAACAGAGATCAGAGATCTCACAGGAAATCAGTCAAAATTGTTATGTCTAACTTGGCAATTTTAATGTAAGTATTAACGAATTGTCATATAGGCTCTGGACGATATTTTGGTTCAAAGGTACAAGAGCTTGAAATAAAATTAAAATGTTTCTAGAAACTACTGGAGAGAAGCTTAAGTATTCTAGCACATGCAAACATTTCAAAACCATCACTTTTACTAGGTTCCTCTTACAGTTATGCAAAGCAGACATTAAAGGCGGAAGAGCAACTCAGTAAAAATACTGTCTGTTAAATTGGGTATAAAGCCATATAGTTATTGGGAAAAGCAAGTCTGTTGAACATTTTTCTATGAGTAGTAACCCACACAGTTAACTTATTAAATCTATATAACCTTGGCAATAGAGTTCTGTAACAGTACAAGTAATTTCTATCTGAAACATGCTGTTAAGGACTGAACCTAGAGGCAACTAAGCTGATTGTGGTTTTCTACAGGAAACCATTTACATCAAACTAACACTTAGTGTTTCTAGCTTTTTATTCATTACCACAAAGAGTATTAAAAGATTTGTTAAACTGTGAAATAAGGCCAAAACACAAAAAGAAGCCTGTAGTCAAGTCTTAAAGAGGGTCAAGACCAGCTTATGAAACTAAAAAGATTACAAAATAGTTACCAAGTATCCTCAGTTCTTGTTTGTTGTACTTTTGAAAATAAGCTTGGCCTCTCTTGTGACTGAGTCATTTGTGCAAGATGAGGGTATGTACAAAATGGTTCCATTTGTCGTAACTACAGGAACATCCCTTTGCCACACCTTGCACCAGAAATGGACGAACTGCTTCACAGAATGAAAGCCTTAAGAAAAGGCTTTTAAACTAACTTTAAGCACAAAGAAGCTGAAAGCATTATAGGAAGAAAGGTATTACATGAAAAGAACAAAAATAACTATGAAACTTTAATCTGCATATTTATAAACGTGAAATATTTCTGAATAATTTATCACAGAAGGTCTTCTCTAAGCAACAGACTCAACTCCTTGCTATTTTCACAAGATTTACAAAACAAGAATGCAATACCTAAAGCCATATAGCTGATACCACAAAGAACATTCTCAGATATCAAACATTTGTGACAGTATATAAAAACACATGCTACAGGTGAAAGCCTGATCTCAATGAAGCTAGCAATGAATCTCAGAATTTCAGCACTACTTGTGAATTTAACTGTCCCACCTGAAACAGAGACTTAAAAATCTTCATTCAAAAAAAGAAAATGTCTGCATTTAAGAAAGCATTAAGTGATTTAGTAAAGTTTCTTCTTGTAGTCAACAGTACCTTGTGGAAATTGTAGAGATTTCTATATGCAGATGGTTTTCACAACAAATGATCTGACTTTGTAAGTTCAAACTTGCAATTCACATGTGAAACAGAATGAATGTATAAGTAAAGCAAGTCTCTCTAGTTTATCCTTTTAAGAAAATAACAGATCTTCAGTAATTATTTTCCTCCTCCCATCCATTTGACTCAACAGTAGCTGTTAAGAGAGATTACTTGGTAGTCAACACCTCTACAGTTGTATCTTTGATTCAAAAAGGTGCTAACTAGGTATATTTAAAACTATTTTTTAAATTCAATTATTAAATTCAATTAATACTCTTGAGCTACTGCCCATTACTCCAAAACTAGGTAATATTTTAAGAACTAAAGTTATATACATAATAATATATAAGAGCTTTTTTATACTCAGTAAAAGCTTGGTTTTCTACTCTGCATTTGAGAACCTAAGCAATGTTTTTCTTGGCGAAAAAAGAACAGATATGTACTAAAGCAGCACTCACAGTCAAGTACATTTGCTAGAAGTAGTAGTTTTCTTCAAATTATTCCTTTCTATTAGATGCACTGGTTAATATTAGTCCAGACAAATTTAGTATGAGCACTGAAGCAATTTGAGTAAAAATTCAATAAGTCCAAATACAATGATGAAGTACTGAAGTAGTAGTAATTTACAAATGGGAAGACAAGTCCAAAGTCTCCCACTGAAACATAAATAAACTGGACTAACTAACCTATAAACAGCACTAAGACTAGTGAATGTTCATTTTATACCCCGTGCTATCTGGATGATTTCATTTCATGTTTTGTTTCTCAATTTATTTTTTAAAACGTTTGCTTTTCTAACATCATGAATGTCGAACACAGAGGTAGAAAAATTTGTAATTGTAGAGATCAGATCATGGCAAGTCAGTCTCAAAGTCTGTCAAGCTCCTGATGCCCTTCAGACTTAAAAGTTCAGTGGTCAGATCTGCTTGAGTAAGGTGTACAGCACACACTCAGGTTCTGTTCATTACAGAACACAGGTTTTGGTGGCGTCAGGATTTCTCCCCTGCTCACAAGTGACACCAAGATGTTCCATGCTCATTGAATTACTCCCCATAATTGACATAATAAAAACGGCATGATCCCTTTTATACCTTGACCTATATGCACAGCACAACTCAGACTTCATCTAGAAACAAGATAGTTACGTATACTTCTGCATGCTTACTATGACCAGTTAAAGGGATACTGCTAGAGACATTAAAGAAGAAAACTTGACACTGTGATGAACATAACTGAAATTACTGAAAAATAAATTGGTTCTGTTTTCCTCAAATTCAGGCACATACTAATAGCTCAAGGTTTCAAAAAGATTGTTTTCAAATTAGACTCAAATCAGAATCTTAAAATTTAGCTGTTTATAATATTCTGATGTCTACAAAAAAGATTCAATCCCAAAAGTGCTATTGACAGCAGTCATCTGGTAGAAGCATTGCTAGTCCTCATCTTGCTTTGGATGCAATTCTGTCAAAATGTCATTTTAAAGTATTTTTAATTTCAAATCATATTCTAGGAGATCACTAAAACAACATTTCATGAACTCAGTTTTTAAAATTCTGCTGTCAATTTACATGTAAGCTACCCTAATTGCAATTACACAGTTAGGAATTCTAGTCTATTAGAAGAATGGTTCACACTGTACACTTACAGTGAACGAGCACTGAAGTGTACACATGTTGTGTGCTCAGAAATTGCACAATACAGGTTTCGTAAACAATTTTTATTACAAAAATCTGAACTTGGAGTTCTTGCTGTGGTAGGGCAGAAGGGTGCTTTGTTGTTAGGTTATGGGGCTTGGGTTTGGTTGGATTTGATTTTTTTTTTCTCCTCGCCCAGAAACTGATGATAACATCAACATCTTTGTAAAGCAAGCAAGTATGGACTCTGAGCATAATTCAAGGTATAAACCGATGAAGTCACTCTTGGCTTCAGTGCATTCCATCTGGATTTCCCTGTTCCTCATCATATTAAACCAAATGGGGCCAGTTATGCCATTCAAGCAAACACTCCTTTGATTCAAATGTTTAAACATCATTAATGGAGAAATAACTGTGGAATTTATTTTCATTGTTAAATAAACAAAACTCATGCTCAAATAATCTTGAGTACATTCTATAATTTCCCTCTGGCCAAAGTATTAAGATTCCCAAGTAATTTCTTGAGGCTGGCAATACTCCCTAGTTACCTAAATACAGTAAATTAATCTACTACATCTCAGTAACTGTCTAGGTAACTCCTACAGTTGGGGTATCACCTAGCCATGTGAAAACTGAAACACATGGCAAACAGAGAGGTCAAATGCATGGCAAGACCAAAATAAGTCCTCCACCTTTTCATTTTAAGTTATTTCATTCTGGAAGTCAGGCCAAAAGATACCAGCTAATTACCTTAACATATCTAGCCCTGGAAATGTATCAAGCACACAAAAAAACAGACAACAAAGAAAAACAGATATTTATTGCCCAAAAGGCTGTCAACTAATATTCAAATACTGTGAAAGTATACAGTTGAAAAGGAAAGAAAGTAGAAAAAAATCTGTACTTGTGTTACACCAGAGACTAAGCACTTCATAAATTAAATAAGCATAATGCTGAACTTCTGTTTATTTAATACTGAAATCTCTCCCTAGATTAGGATGTTACTAGGCTATTTAGGTAAGAATATAAACAACCTTCTCCTTTAAGTTTTAATAACGCACACTTAGTGGAGAGAGTGCTACTTTAAAAAAAAGTCTGCTCTTCAGGTTTTCTTTACATTAGAAAACACCCTCTGGACTTGGGATCATTTCATCACAGTAAACTTTAGCAAAGCTCATATTCTGCTAAAGAACAGAATGTAAATCACATTCTCCATCTAGCAACTCAAAACAAAGAGCAGTAAGAACCAGCAACAAAGCAATGTGCTCCTATCAAGACGCCAACACAGGCTTACTCCTCCTGAAGTCCCAAGAGTACTTTGGCCAAATATAGCACCATTTATTTATCTGTGCATCTCTTGTCAAGGCAGAGCACTGCAGGTTTAGCATACTCTGAGGTTTCCAAAATTGGATTTTTGTAAGTCAGCAATCTTCTTAGCACTATATTTTGAGGTAAATTTTAAAAGGTTAAAAGCATTCAGTTTGTCCTTTCTCCTTTCCTCGCACTGCTTGTTCTCCTCTTTTGGAACATTCTCTCTCAATCCTTAAGGATTCTTTGGTGACCAAGTACCCAACCTTTTCAGCAGCCCATGGTTTTATCAAATTACTATGTTAAATTTGTCTCTAATTGAATTTCTCCTACATTTCAACTGTCAGAAGCATAAAATTTGTAATACAAAGTAATACAACACAGTGCTGGCCTTAATTTTTGACTCTTCCTTGCAGTCAATACCTAGCTAGGCCTAACATTTTTGCTCAAGACTGAATCAACCAAAGTTGGGGGAGCTGGTTCCACGGTTGGACACAGTCTACTGATTACAACTTACTGCCTACACTGCTGTATCCAGTGCCAAAGGAATAACTGCTACCAGGTGATATTCAACATTTGTGCTGATAACAGGGAAAAACATGACCCTGCTCACAGTGCAGGGAGAACCAAACACCCATTTTTCTCTCCAACAATATCAGTTCAAACAATTCATGGAATTATAAAGTTTGGCATCTTAATCATAGCCTTGATGCAAAATGAAACAAAAAAACCCCTAAAAAATAACCCCACTTTAATTTAGAAAGTTTCCAAGTATCCTTGATTTAAAGAGTTGATCTTGAGGAATTTATTTGGTTATTGTTCAGATTTCTTTTTAAACTTCTGCAGGTATTCAGCTCAAAAGGGTGACTGCTAATTTGAAATGAAAGAAAAAATTGCCATTTATTTGGAGATGCTGCATCAATGTCCTCAAGCACAAGTGGAAACCTATGCATTTCAGTAAGTAGATTTAGTTCAGGGGCTTTCTATTCTGATGCTATGATGTATGAACAATTTAAAATCCTATTGAGACACAGTAGCCTGATGCTATTAAATTATAATATTATTTTAGAGTATTTCAAGTTATTAAGTGCTGGAGTGAAAGTAAGGTCAGACAATCTAGAATATTTTAGGCAAAATCTTTTTTTTAGGATAACTAAGTGCATAAGCTTTTTAAAAAGGCATTATTCCAATTTCACTGGTATGAGATGTTTAAATCACTTCCTTAAGAAAGTACATGATCTCTGACTGATAGCTGGTAACCCTGAAATATCCAATCTATTCAAATGTGGTATTCAAATGTGGAACAGCTAAATATACTATGAAAGAATGGTGCACACGAAGAGATACATTATCACAAAGGTATTGTCAGAACAACAGCCATCCTAGTAATAAAACTCTTTATTTACCTGTTTTCTGGAAATTTGATTCCAGAAAACATTCCCTATGAATCACCACTTTTAAAATACTCCTTTTAGAGAGATAAGCTGCTCAGAGATATTATTACATTTATAAAGCAAACAAAAAATGTGGTCGTTTTCCTTCAGCGTGGTCAAGAAGATCAAGCAGCCCAAAAATCCTTGTCAGTCTAAGAACCACACCCAGGAATCTGCATCCACATATTCCATTTAGATAAGTTAGTCAGTACCACACACAAAAACAAGATACTCTTGTAAAACATACCTATCCTAGCAAATGCAAACAGAATCAGCTACACTTACACAGTGGGACAATAAGATAGCAAAGACAGCTGCAAGTATTGCACATCTGAGGGCTGTTTGATAACCACTCTTAGGAAAACACCTTACTGCAGTAGTCTTGAGCGCCTGAAAATACTAATTTGGAAGGAAAATGTCATTATCTGCAAGTTGACTTTTTACTGGAAACATACTTTGATGTTTCAATAGATCAAACAAGTGACTCCTCTAGCCTTAACAGGCTATCAAAGCAGTGAAAGGCAGTATGTACCACAAACAATACACTCCTGCACACAACACAAATACACCAGCCACCACAATACTCTACCATGATCCAAACAGTATCACTGGCCAACATACTGAAGACTAATCAACAGCATCGATAAGAACTACTTCTAAAAAATATTGGATGAACACTATTTCTAATAGGACACCTACAGTAATTTTAAGGTAAAAAATCTCAGTTCTTTCACTTATCTATGCAAAACAGCTTATTTTCTCTTGCATTCTACAGATTTTATACATCTTGACTGCCAGTTAAAGTATTTTGAGTAAAGAATTTAATAGAATTAACAGTATTTTGAGTAAAGAATTTAATAGAATTAACAGTATTAATGCAAGTTCCTTGCTAGAGTTTTATGATTATTTTTCCTTATAGCATTTTAGAAGTGCAACTTTTAGAAAGGTGTTCTCGAGCCAAACCAGTTGACTCAAAGAACATATGAACAATCTTGAACAAAGACAAGTTTTCTAACTTTTAGCCTTCTAACAACACAAGAGGTCTTCAGCTTGTCACATTTTGTCCATGCAGAACAGCTTCCAAATCACAAAGCATGGAGAAGGAGCATAATAATAATGAACAGCAATTTTTCTTCTGAAATTGCACTGCTGTAGTTGTCAAAAACCTCCATGTAATATTCACGTATTTAGTTGATTCACTGAAAAATAAGAACCAATGTTTCTGAAGTTATGCAGAGACTTGATAATTTGACAAAAATAACAATGAGTCCAGCCTGCTCTCAGAAAGTCTAACTGGTGACTACTAACGGTGACTATCATGACCAAAGAGAAAGCAGAGCTGCTTCTTCATAAATTGAAAGAAAAAATACTACTCTTAAAAAGAAATAAAAAACATAAAACGAACCCAAGTAAGATTCTCTACTTTTTAAAGCCTTTGTGTACAGCACAAAGAACATGATTATGTATATTAGCCAGGGAATTGTATGCTTAAGCCTGAGACAAGCATGCAAAAAAGAAATCACGGGAGGAACATGAAAGAACTATAATGCATCTGAAACTAAGATGGAGGAACAACAGCATCACTTTCTCCATTTCAGATCTAAGTTGAAAATATGCATTATATTAAAATTATAATATGTAATTTACAATTTTACACTATATAAAATTATTATATTTTGATTAAAAGCATACTGTGAATGGAATGACTGTCTATATGAATATGAAATGCAAAAGCATTTAGACCAGCTCTGATATACTGACATATGCATTTAAGAGAAATATATATCCAAAAAGCCTATGATGACAATCAATGCCTCTTCTTATGACATGATTATGCCAAGTTGTCTATCTCAAAAATATGATGCCTCAGGGTAGAGCAAAGAAGTCTTTCAAGTTATCTCCTTTAGGATAGAAATTAGTTGTCTAGTTTAAAGGGATGTTATCTCATGCTACATTAAGGAAGAAGTGATGCACTCCTTTCTACTCTCCCCATCAGATCTCTGTGTGTGCATAATTTTTTCTACAGTTTACTTTTATTGATACCACATTCCAGCATTCTATTTTAGCTCAGGGCAACCACTGTTGTCTCTCAGCTAGCTACAAAAGTGACTGCCAAGTTGGGCAAGAAGCAAGTCAATGTTGCTTTGGCATCATATGGTTGTAAACATTTTCATTTAACTCTTATAGGAAAAATAAAAAATACATCAAGGAAGCTGGATACTACTATGACTTACAGGAAACCTTCTTCTTGCCACAATTAGGTTTTTAGGAATGCAGAACATGCCCTTAAAAAGTTCATCAATCTAGTGAAGAGGTATATCTGAACCCCAATGTTGCACTCTAACTAGACAAAGCTTTGCAATTAATAAGCTATTTGCTCCTTGTTTCAATGCATATTGCCAAAAATCTACTTTGAACTTCAGACTGCAAACCATCCTCCTTTAAAAAAAAATATTTTAAAATAATCAAGGTTTTGATAACTAATTCTCTCATATCCCAGATGCTGTCATTTCTTGCTATCTCCCCTTGTGCCCCCAATGAATTAGCAGCTAACAAACTCTACTGTACAAACCACCAGACTTCAGTATAAACATCTAGCAGCTAGAAAATTTCTTCCCTGATTATTAATTCATGTTTGTAAGGAGTCATTGTGTTACACATCTAATAAATATGTAAAGGGTGAACATCAGGAGGATGGAGTAGGCCTCTTCTCAGTGACCTCCAATGGTAGGACTCCGGGCAACAGGTGCAAATTAGAACACAGAAGGTTCCACAGAAATATAAGAAGAAACTTTTTCATAGTGAGGGCGACAGAACACTGGAACAGGCTGCCCAGACAGGTTGTAGAGTATCCTTCTCTGCAGACATTCAAAACCCACCTGGACACTTTCCTGTGTATTCTGGTCTAGGTGTGTCTGCTCTGTCAGGGGGACTGGACTAAATGATCTCTTGAGGTCCCTTCCAATCCCTGATACTCTGTGATTCTAAGACTTTGGCAGGACTCCAGAAGTTTTTGAATGTGTAGGACAAGAACCGTTACAACAAAACAAGATTGGGAGTATGGTTTGAGGCAGAATATGAGAGAATAAGCACATTTATGTTTTATGCACTAAAAAAATAACTTTACTTAAGCCTATTAACTTCAAAAAATCCATGCACTTCTCTGCACACATGGAATTTGCTCTGAGGAACAGCTATTGAAAGAGAATATTCAGAAAGACTCTTCAGAGCTGGTTTTGGCTTAGTTTCACCTGATCTGCAAAACCTTGTACTGTTCCCATGCCTTCATAGGTTAGGTAGGGAATAAGATTCATTATACAAATCCAGAATAAAGACCAATCTACTCCTAAGAGAGAAAGGGAACAAGGGAGGTGGGCAGGTAAGGAACAAGAAAAACACGGAAAGCACAAATTGGTCGAGGACTACATTGCTACAGTACACAAAACCCCATCAATTTTTGCTACTTTTCACAAGAATATTTAAGAAAGGATACAAAAAATGAAAGTGAATACCTTCCAAGGGAGTGAGGAAGTACAGTAGAAATAAAAAATATAAATATCTTAATAAACTGCTGTAGAGTACTGCATCTTAACTAACCAAACTAATCAAAGCTTTTGTAGTAACAGCAAGACTGAAAGAACAGTAGGAAACCAGTAGGTCCATGTGTAATTTGCTCTTTAGTACTATTGAGGTGTCCTTTGTTAATGTTACAAAGCTTATGATCTACAAAACAGATTTCAACTGTTCTGTTTGAAATAATTTAGACATCATGTGATGGAGCCACATAACTCATTTTACTGACCTCTCTTTTGTCAGTCACCACGGACACATTATGCTGCCAAATACAAGGTCAAAAGCGCGACCAGAAATTAAAAACAAAACGAAAGAGAGCTCTAGCTATACATCTTATATTCAAACGCCTGAGCAACTAAAAAGCACCAATAGCTACAACTACTGACTCCTTCTATTCCTAATTCTGCATGGCTTGTGAAGGTTTTTGTCTAAAACACATTTTAAAAAGTGAATATTTAAGAAAAAAGTAGGATGGATGAATGGAAAATGAGAGTATTACATGTTTGGGGTTTTTTTTCTTAAATTGGCTATACACAACCAGTGATATAGAGGTAAAAGGCATCATTAGCCTGAGGAATTCAGTCAATAGTTACCAGCTGATCAACTGTAACTGCTTAACTCCAAGAACCTCCACTCTGAAGACTTCTCTAATCGCTGTACTGTAACTGCCACATATCAAGTGATCAGCAAAGGCATCATTCTTCACACTGCTGTTTGGAGGGAGGAAGAGGAAAAGGGAGTATGAAGATAGGACTCACTGACATTACCGCATGTTAGGAGATAAGAAGCAGGTAGAGCAGCAATGGTAAGCTGAAGGCAGACCACACTAAATTTACCTGAAAAGATCTGGCAAATAGCTGCAATTCTGTTTAAGTTATAACAAGATGTATATCAAGAACCGAGAAAGGAGGAAAACAGGACGCTTTAGGGAGCATGGCTTGAAAATAATTTGGAGACTTAATTTTATTCGTGTATGTGAATTGTATACCATGAATTAATTATATATATACTCTGAATAAATCAGCTACCTCTAATGGTAAGAACAGGAAGTAACCAAAAATCTGATCAGAAAGTGGTAATGGAATCAGGCAGTGCATACATTACATTCCATTGCTGTATGTCAATGCCAGTAGACTGGGTGGAAGGTGTGGTGTTAATGTAAGAAAACCATGGTGTATTTTGGTACTGTATTTGTTTTGATGAAATTATTATCTAAAATAATATGTTTGCATTAACTTGGCATTCCCTATCCAGTAACAAGTTAAACTCTGGTAATTAAACTCCCTAACTTGGTTGCATTCTGCAGCAGTAGGGAGTCCCTTAATCAGAACAAGAAACACTTTCACTTTCCATTACCTGTGGAATTGACAAAAACACTACATATACTTTTAAATGGCAGCAAGGCTAGCTTCGCAACAGAAGAAAACATGTCAATCAAAAACCACAAAAAACACAGTTTGTCTGGCAACTGTTCCTGAATCTCAAACCAATTCATGTTCTACTTTACTGTCTGGACTATGATTTATGTGATAGCAGGTAAACAGACTTTGCTCTGTAAGCTACCGAAGATATAGGTTTAAGTGCAAAAGTCTCAACAGAACATTTGCTTTATTGAAAGTATCATTTGACCTGATACTTCCTAGTGGTAAATTAAGGTAAATTCAAATTTATCAGTAGAAAAACAAGCACATATTTTGGCCATCATGTAGATGAGTCTGTATGAACTGCACCTGAACCCTCTGTACTGATAGTGCCCTCATAAAACTTTCAGAGCTGTCAGTGCAGGGACATTAACAACAAACCTGCAGCCCCCTAGATGCATTCCAATTTTAGATTAGTCTCTTCAAATAGTTGTTTCTGAAACTACAATACTCCTTTTGATAAATGCCACTCTGTCTTCTGAAAAGAAAATAACACACTCTTGCACTGAGGACAAGAGTCCTTTCAACAACCTCTAAACATAAGGTAAAACACTTTCGAGGACTGTATTTACAAGGAACACAGCCATAATACAGCTTATTTACTGACACCCTTATTCAACTGATTGTTCCTAAGCAAGGACCTCATTCCAGACATCATGACCAGATCATTAAGTGACTGCAGTCATGACCAGAGAAAAAAAAACATATGGCCACAGTTTTCAGAGTACCACTTTTTGGAAAGCCTTTACAGCCACTGTAAAAGTAAATGAAAGTCAGTTCTAGGGCAGGACCATTTTTATGCTCTGCATCTGCACAGAAACAGCAACAGTGACATGCAAGCCACACTAGAGTTCCCCTTTCCACTGAAAATATATGGCAAGCTTCCAAGATACCTAAACCTATCCCAACAACATCCCAAATTCTCCAAAAAACAGCTGCAAAAATATATTTCACCAGAACATGCTAGAAATATTTGATCACATCCATAGGCATCCTAGCAATTCTGTGGCAAGATGAATAAAAAGAACCATCCTAGAATGAACAAGAGTGTAACAGCAAAATAAGAATCAAACATTCCAATTACAGAATGCTGATACTAACAAGTGGTAGACTAAGTGGGCAATAGTCTCTATTTCCTGGACTTGCACTACTATGAAAAGCACAAGAATCATTTATCAACAGTAACAAAACCCTAAAGAACACACTTACTTGGGTAGCAAGATGGTTGAACAGCTCAGAAACACAAAAAGAGAATATTCCTATTCTCCTTTCTCACTCTGAGAAACTGCTCTTTGTGCCTACCCTGTCCTAGGGACCACTTTTCATAGCAGTCGCCTGAAACAATTAAGTTTTATTTACTAAAATGGTAGACAGTATAGCCAATGAAAAATAGTTTGCTGCCACTTTAGTGAGTTAAATCAACTTACAGAATTGTCCAGGAGACCCAGACAGCACAGCCATCAACAGGAAAGGAAAGAAGGAAGAAAAACTCCTTTCAGCTAGAACAAGAAGCTGTTAGAGATGGCAGAATAGGCCATGACATTTAAGCCAGAGGCAAGGGCATCTTTCTTCCCTTGAACCTTTATCCAGCTTATTCAAAAGTAACAAATACATTAAAACACACGTACGTAAAATTCACTGTCTCACTCTCTCCCTCTCCAATGCACTTCCAAGCATAAAATGTGCATGCTCACCGAGACAGATGCCCTTCAAGTCTCATGAACAAAGTTGTAAAGGACAAACTGAGTCAGTCTGTTCTATAAGCCACAAAACCAGGCAACCATGCCACAGCAAATCAGGTTTTATGATTTTTTTCAAAAGAAAAACCCAAACAAAATAAGATGCATGGGGAAAAAGTAAACTATTTAAGAACATATTTGTTTACTTTAGAATTAAAATCTCTTATGTTCGAGATTTTCATTTGTTGGCTTTGCCCCCTCTCTGAAGGTGTTTAAGGCCAGGCTGGATGAAGCACTAAGCAACCTGATCTACTAGGAGGTGCCCCTGCCTATGGCAGGGGGGTCAGAACTATATGATCTTTAAGGTCCCTTCCAACTGAAACTATTCTGTGATTCTATAATTCTATGATTCTATGACTCGATTTTGATAGCACCAATTTTATGTGCAAATCTCATAGAAAACATAACGCTTTGGTATTTGGGCTCTGGGATAAATGCTATGCTCTCCCAAAATTTATTTATTTTAGGGCAAATTTAACGTGGGCATTCAACAAAAGCATATGGATAATGATGGTTATATGAAGTGGGTGCCTGCAGTAGGCCTTTTACACTGCCATTTCCCTTAACTTCCAAGAAAAACATGCATATAACTTCAGTTCGCTATGTTTCACTCTTTAGAATTACTTCACTAGAAGAGCTAAACAATCATCTTGTGTATATTTTAACGCAGGCATGTGAGAGTGCTGTACTTGTGGGCTAGAACTCATTTTTTCTTGCCCTTTTGCTGAAATAAGGCCTCTATACAGAAAAGAAAAATTAAAAAAAAAAAAACCCAAACCTAACAAAAACACAACCAACGGAGAAAGGTGGGATTCCAAATACAACAATGGTCTTGAGGCAAAGGCAGTATAGTTTTACCTCAGGAGGCCGGAGCTGTTGGGGACGACACACATACCACGGCCTGCATCCCGTAACGAACCGCCGGTTCCACGCCGGGGGCGGCAGCGCAACACCCTCGCCGCCGCTGAGGCTTAGGCCACGCCACTGGCAGGGTGGAGTGCCCCCGGCCCCGCACCGATGCTACGGTACCGCCGAGCTCGGCCCTTTCCCGGCGCCACCCAGACAAAGAGCGTGACGGCGGGCCTGAGCGGGAGAAACGCGACCCCGGGAGCATTCCTCCACCGGGAGGTGAGGAGGGCGTCTTCCTCCTCCTCCTCCTGCCGTGAGGACTGGACAAAGGAGGAGCGGGAGGGATGCGGAGCCCGGGCTGCTGCCCCACCGGTTAAGGCTTCCCTGCCTACAGCCCTCCCTGCGCGGCGGGAACCCTGCCTGCGCTCAGGCAGGCGTCCCTGGGAGATCTAGGGACGAGAACCAGCGGCGTCGCGGAGCCGGTGTCCGGGGCCGCTCGCCTCAAGGTGACACCCGCGGCCTCCCCCGCGTCCCGGCCGCCGCTTTCTCCTCCCTCTTCCTCCTCCTCACCTGGCACCTGCAAACGATGTCGGCGTCCTGCGCCAGCAGATCCACCACCTTGCCTTTGCCTTCGTCGCCCCACTGGGCCCCCAGTACCACGGTCACCTTGTTGCCGGGGCGGCGAGCGGCGCACTCGCCGTTGGGGATGGCGGGCACAGGGGCGCCATGCTCCGCCATGGCTCGCGCTGCCCGCTCCGGCTCCGCTCCAGGCACATGCACCAGCGCGCGGCTGCTACGCTCCGCCTTCTCGTGGGCGGACGACGGTGCCGCTGCCGCCTCCTCCAGGTACCGCCGCTTCCAGGTACCGCCGCCTATCGGCCCCACGAAAGCGGCCTCCCCCGCCAGGCAACCAACCCCGTCTGCCCTTCGGTGGAGCCCCGCTCAGCTCTCCCGCCGAAAACCGGCGCCGCCGCCGCTCTCGGCGTCTTTTTTTTTTCCCTCCCCCTTCCTCTTCCCTTGCGCCGCTTCTCCTGAGCCTCTCAAACCGACTACATTACCCAGCGGGCTGCGCGGCCTCTCCCACGCCGGGAGCTGCACGGAGCCAGGCACGGGGCACGCTGGGGCGCGTAGGCCCCTGGGGCTTCACCTGTGGCAGGACGGGTTCCCGGTCGGTTTGCCCCACGTGGCGGCGCGAGGCCATGTCGGTTGAGGAGCGGAGGTGGCGGGAAGTCGGCCATGGCACCTCGCCGGGTGCTGCTGGCAGGGTGGCGGCTGGAGGAGGAAAGTGGGTGCTAAGGGCAGTAGTCTTTGCATGTGTCGGGTCTCGTGTGGGCTCAATACCGACTCCAGCTGCGCCCTTGGGTTTGGTGGCTGCAGATGCTGCGGTGGCCCTTCCTCACAGCCTTCCCACGGCCTGAGAGGTGCTACAGCTGCCCCGCACCGCTCCTGACCGCTCCGAAGCTGGTGCCTCTGACGTGGAGGTGCCTGGGCGCCCAACGCCGGAGTGGGCTCCCCCGCACCTTATATCTGTCACAAATGTCAAACCTGCAGGCATATATTTGCAGTATATGGTGACTTTGTGTGGTTAGTGTTGCTGACTTCTTGAGAAGAAGGCTGATCAGCATTTGTCAAAGGAGCCAGGGCTGCATGTAAGAGGCCATTTTCTCCAGAGGCAGTAGAACGTGGCCCTGAGCTTATTCATGAGGAAAAAAAAATAATGGAAAAACCCATAGAACGTAATGCCTTCATCATGCATACTTGAGGGTTTAGAAGTGGAATTGATGTCTCAGTGGCTGTTTTCATTCTTTCCTGCTTCACAGAATCAACACCCCTGGGGGAAGCTTTTTTCTGTGTAAAGTAGCTATTAAAAAGACATAAATCTGAGTGATGTAATTATTACTAAAACAGCCATTCAAAAACCTGAGTCACTGAGCAGCCACAGTCTGCAGCTGTCTGGCACATTGTAGTCTGATTTTAGTTGTTTCTTCGCTCCTTCAGGTTTAATCTAACCAAGAATTTGAGGGTCTGTAAAAGCCACTGGTGACAAGTTTAATTGTGACTCGTAAAGCTAGGAAAAAATGCAACAGAAAATTTCACATGAAGAACATATAAAATGAACAAAACTACAACTGAAAATATCTAAATTCTGAATATCAGTGCAGAGTGGTGCTATGACTGATACCAAGTCCTTATTGGAAGCCAAGGCTGAAATGCCTTCCCAGCAGATAATTTGGAAAACTGCTACATGGGAAAATAAAGTTCTGGGACACTGTATCCTTGAATAGAATGGATAAGGAAGATGTGCTGGAATAAGCTGGTTTTGTATAAGGGAGATTGTGCAGTCAAGCCAAAGATGTACTGAGCACGTGCAAATACCAAGTTCAACCAGCAGTCTCCATGAGGAGGACATGGGAAGACATTTAGATTTATTAATGAGTTCTGGAAAATAGTATGAATCTGTTAATTGCTTCAAAGAAATGTATTCAGGTTGGATACAAACCTTGTAATGAGCACACTAGGTGGAGTGATCTGTGCCCCCAGCACACAAGCAAGGAATGCCTGTGTTCTAATACTCCAGAAGTGAGTTTTAGAGAGTGTCTATTTTATCAATTTACAGCAACATGACTGAATAGTCAGTTGAATACAAACATTTTAAGCAATTGCAAGTGATACCCGGCAATTGTGTGGCTACACTTCAAAGAGCAAATAGTTCTTAAACATTCAATGTGGTCCGTAGTATTTATATTTTTGTCTGCTTCAGTGTGCTAAAGAATCCATAGCCACAATTTCTGTATCAGAGAAAAAATTCGAGCACACAGTTTGTGGGAAGTCACTGAAAACTACAAGGAGCTTCAGAAATTGTTTTTTCTAGTCTTGCTGACACAATGGCAAACTTTGGTTTGGCCAAAAACCATTTTATGACTCCACAGAAAATGGTCTAGGTTAATGTTTCAGGATCTTACTTTCCAGTACAGCTGAATCATATAAACATCTCACCGTTGCTGACAAAAATATTCTTATGAATCTCAAATATGAGCCTGTTGTAGTGTTCAAGCAGTGTGGTGTCAGTGTAATGCCACTTTCCAGAGAGGTCTTAGGCACACAAATCCATTGTTCTGCTATGTTTATTTGGTATAGAAGAGTTTTGAGATTTATGTGTTGGTATGTTTTCTTGGTTGGTATAGAAGAAAACCATGAGGTCTTCACTTCCAGAAAACCTGTATGCATTTAATGAAGCTCAAACTAATCAGTAGTGATTGGTACTGTAAGGTTTAGAATTTTATATATATATATATGTTATTTCAAAACTACTGAGAAAAAAACTAAGAAAAAACTACAAGGTGAGAGTGATGGAACACTGGAACAGGCTGCCCAGAGAGGTTGCGGAGTCTCCTTCTCTGGAGACATTCAAAATCTGCCTCAATGCATTCCTGTGTGACCTGATCTAGGTGTTCCTGCTCCAGCAGGGGGATTGGACTATATGATCTCTTGAGGTTCCTTCCAATCCCTGACATTCTGTAATTATGGGCTACTCATTCCTCCACCCCCTTTTCTTTGCAAACTAAATGGAGGCTTTCATTCCAATACTGTAAAAGACACTAGATACTCTTTATTTACTGACTGCATTCATAGTACAGTTCTAAAACATGGTAACTCATGATCAATTACAAATAAAACTGGTATCTAATACCCCTTGTCAAAAATAGGCATTTACTGTGGTACAAGTAAGAGCTTAAAATAAAAGCCTGCAGAAATTCCCCATTGCACTTGCTTTCATTTATTTTCTATAAGCTAGAAAACCAGCAAGACCATCCACTGTTACACTTTCCTTTTTCCCCCGCTAACATGAATAGAACGTAGTAGCTTTTTTTTTTTTTTTCAGGAAAAGTATAGATTGAAGAAATAGCTCTTGGCAATGAAAATGTCAGGGTAGATGGTCCATGGTAAAAGTTTGCTGATAAAATAGGTTCTGTTTGTGGCAATAATGTGATATTTAGATATTTTAACTGAGGTCTTATCCACACTGGTTGCAGAAAAGGGATCTGTGGGCCATGGTTAGCTAACCTGCTGGTGTCCTACATAACTGTAAACCAACAACATGTTAAAATGTGTCATGTTAGTCTCATTAAAACATTTGATGAAAGACAAGTTAATTTTACTTCCTGAAATTTACACCATTTCCGAAGCATTTTCCTGTTTTAACCTGATATTAAGATATACAAGGGCTTACAAAAAATGTTGATAGTGCTACAGTTTTAAAAAGCCCAAAAATTGCTGTTCCAGATCCAGCTGGCATCTGTAGCACTTCAAAAACTTTCCAGAATGCTGTCAGATTAGCTTAGGAGGAAGAGAAATCATTATACAATTAGGATATATGTAATTTTATTTGAACAGCATGCTAAATGTAATTTATCCCTGCTTGTTGCTTGTTATTACTAATTTTTGATTAGTCTTTCCAGTTAAAATGTCCCTTAATTATTTTTGTTACATAATCTTTTTATCATGAGATAAGAATATTAGAATATAGTATGTGTGTATGTTGTCACAATTGATACATTTGCACACACAGACTCCTTGCTTAGATATATCTAGAAAATGAAGGGTCTTCATGTAATAAGTAGGAAACTTCCTGATGTATGTACTGCAAAAGATAAAAAGTAAGACTTTAAAAATGTCTTACAGTCTTGTAGTCTTGATGGTTAAATCACTCTAGTAGGACAATTCTTAATTCTATGGGAAAACCAATAAGACAATATAGGATACTTTTGAAATTTCACTGGTAGTTTATGGAAGTAAATTTTTTACATGCAAGAGTCAGGGAGAGTAAAGAACTCAATGTTGTTTTAATCATTAAAACAATGCCAAATACCACACAATACTTGACAAAGAATTTGGCTCAAAGTTTTTCGGTTTTCGTAGCTTCAGCTTTTGGTTAGAATTGTTCCCTTATCTGAGGCATTGCCAAAGTACCAGTTCAAGGAACTCTTGCAAGTGCCACAAGAACTCTGAGTGACAGGTAATGCATCAACTAAGATTGTACTTAGTTGTTAAATATAGGTTAGAATAATGATTTTTGGCCATGTTATATCTGCTAACCTATAACCTAGAATACCCAGAGTCCTGATTAAATCTTTCACTTCTTTCACTCTTAATCCTAAGTGATGTTTTGGGACAAGATAGATTAGAACAACCTGGTAAATGGGATCAATTGTGACCTTAAAGCCACACAATCAGGAAGCATCAGCCTTTCAAATGACATGTCCCACATTCTTAGAGAGCTTGGTGGCTGAGAAATGTCCCAGCCAGCTGGCTGTCATTAGGGGTCTTGTTTGTAAAGCTGTTGAGAGACAGTCATCTTGTAGTTCCCCAAAGAGTCACTCAGACACTGTCCAGTAGCCAGGTCGTCTCACATACATGTAAGAAAAACTTGAGCCAAAATCTTAATTACTATTTTACATGCTTTTAGGCTCAAGTTTCTCTCAAATTCTTCATTCTTTTTTTTCCCTTTTAAATTTAGTGCAGTATGTTCATAAACAATGATCTAAACTTATCCAGTCTTAAAAACGTAGATTGTTTGTCACTGGAAGCTGAACTGCTCTATTATGTTCCCTCAGTAATAGAAATGTGAGGGAGTTCTCTTGCACGAAGATGTAATATACAGGCATAAAAAAACCAAAACAAAACCAAAAACAGAAAAAGAAAACAAAAAAACCCACCCAAACTCATACAGAAACCAAATTTTGTGTAAGAAACCTCTTAATTTTTGTATTTTCTCTTATGAGATGGGATTGCTGCAATTTATTTCATGAACATCAAAAATAACTTTTGACTATTCCTTCACGTTCTCTAACTCCCCATCACCCTTTCCCAATGGAAAACTTTAGTTCCCTCTCACTCATGTTTCATTTCAACCTCTCCATTTGAATATGTTCAAATTCTCTTCTTGCCTTAGATATTTCCATTTCCTCAGGAGCCATTCCAGAGTTGTTTCAACTACTGGTTGAATAAGAGGTAGCAAATGCCATGATGAGTCCCTGCCTACATATGGCATTACTGACCAAGGCTTTCGGACTTTGGGTTTTCAAGGGTATTTCTGTATCTGTAAATAATTTCCCTGAATTCAACTATTTATGAATCAAAGTGGATTTTTTTCTGTGACTAATGAAGCATTGCATAGATGTATATATTACTATAAGGAAAGCATAAACCAGTAACACTAGGAAGACAGTTTATCAAAGCAAAACATTTCTGTGTCTTCTAGATATTTGAGGATGAAAAGTGGTATTTTCCTGCTTCTGATTATTGCAATTGTTTCATGTGGTATGTGACAGCAGCTTCACAAAGACAGATATAGGATTTTTTCTATGTAAATAGTTTTGGAAATAAGTAATAGTAACATTTTATTATAGGCATGATATTTTTAATGATCTGTTTGAATAAATGAAAAGTCTGACAGTTTGGAATTTATTAATTTGGTAGGCATTCGTAAGTGTTGTGTGGTGTGTATATATATGCAGAGCAAATTGAGAAATCTATTTTTTCTACATTACATTAAAATCCATGAAGATGAAAAGAGGAGCTTTTGTACTTGGTACAGGTCTAAAAATTAAGAATATCAAAGAGTGCATTCAGATGTAGCACTGGACAGAAATGTAGTCAAATATCACCCAAAGTAAATCAGTGTTTCGAGGCAGAATTGGTCATCAGCAACAGATTACAAATACCTGGGAGGGCATATGTCTAACTGGATTGAAGGTTGTTGAAGAATCTCTACTGTTTTATTGCAAAGGGCAGAAGAAAATATGTGCTTCTTGAAGGGGTCAATTGCAGAAATAAAGAAATATCATGAATACTGTTGTGGGATTCCAAAGAATGCTCATCAGAAGGGAGAAAAATAAGGCAGAGATTTTATTCTTTTTTCTTTTTTTTACATATATTTATCCTGCTCACTAAATGTGCAGGAGAAGCCAAGGTAAAACGACTAGTGGAGCATAAAAACCCACAATCTTAATTCTACTGCATTTTTGACATTCAAGGTACATGAATACTGCAGTTGACAGCTGTGGAAGCAAGCTCATCTTCTCTCTGTTCTTCTACATGGCTACCTCTGAGCAAGCAGCTGTAGAGTGGGGAATGACCTGATAGAGAGCAGCCACACAGAAGAGCACTTAGGGCTCCTGGTGGATGAAAAGCTAAACATGAGCCAGAAATGTGCACTTGAAGCCCAGAGGGTCAGCCATATCCTGAACTGCATTAGAAGAGCCATGGCAGACTGAGAGAGGTAATTCGGCCCCTTTTAACTTCCCTCAAACAGAGGTCAGTCTGCAGCCCTTTGCCTTTATCCNNACCCCTCCTGGAGTACTGTGTTCAGCTCTGGAGCTCTCAGCACAAGATGGACATGGATCTGTTGGAGAGGATCCAGAGGAAGGACAGGAGGATAATTAAGGGGGCTGGAGCACCTCTCCTATGAGAACAGGCTGAGAGAGTTTGAGCTATTCAGCCTAGAGAAGAGAAGGCTCCAGCGTGACCTTACAGCAGCCCACCACTACCTGAAGGGCGCCTACAAGAAAGCTGG
>VZTY01002570.1:16394-45235 GCA_013400935.1 Turnix velox | reverse complement strand
TAGTGATAGGATGAGGGGCAGGGGGCAGTGGTTTAAACAAGAGTGGGGGAGGTTTAGATTAGATCAGGAAGTTTTTCTCTGTGGGGGTATGAGACACTGGAAGAGGTTGCCCAGAGAGGTGGTGGAAGCCCCATCTCTGGAGACTTTTAAGGTCAGGCTTGATGAGTTTCTGAGCAATGTGAACTAGTGCAAGATGCCCCTGCAGTGACCTTTGAAGGTGCCTTCCAACTTAATGCATTCTATGATTCTATGAAAATGGCTTGTCTAATCAGGAGCCATACACAGAACATTCTCAAGACCTGTTACATGACTTTTTATTACAACAGATGCCTGAGATCTATGCAGATAGGAAAGGGGAACAATGAGTGAATGCCAGAATATGCAATAGGTGGTTTGTGAAGTTCTGCTATTGGTTGAGTTTCTCTACTTGTGACACCAGTTTCAGAGCCTGTGAGTCAGAGCCCGTTCCCAAGATGTGTTATGTAAATTTCAATTTACACCCTATTATTGCAGACACATTGCAGATGCTATTATGGATAATGCTTTTGAATCAAGCAAAAATGTGTCATTTTCATTCTCTATTTGCATACCCTCTGTGATTTCTTTGCTAAGTAAAGACAGCACATCTATTTCACTCTGGTCTCTGTGACTTTCCACAGGATTTTATAGATGTATTTCTTTTCTTCTGACATTTAGGTAGCTTCTTCATCCCAGAATATTTTTAATTTCATTCATATACAAATTCTGAACATTATGTCTGAGCATCACTGAATTTAATAAACCTTCACTAGGATTAGCAACTATTCCCTTGCCCTAAGATCTCTTTCTTCCCCCTTCTTCTCAAGGATCATTAGAAAAAAGGTATAGATGAAAGTTATGAAATCTTCCTACTGAAAATTAGAGTAGCTGTGCAGGATTTTCTTGATGTGACAAGACTATTGAGGTTCTTACCCTGTGGGGACACTACAGATCCTGCAGGATTTGTAAAGGATAAGGGAAGCCCAAAAAGGAAATTCTTTCTTAATTTCCAAAAACTGCTACTGCTCCCCTCTTTGAAAATGCTCTTTTTAACTTGTTCCACAATGTTTGAGTGATATAAAGTGAGAAGTTGTATTTTCCCACAGGAAGGAGAACTTTAATACTGGGTAAAGTGGCTCTCTTGTATCATGTATGTACAATGAACTGATTATTCTGCTATTTATTATATATAAAGATGAAAATAGTATAGGCAGCACTGAATTCTTCATATCCCATCACATAAGTGGGATGCAGGGGAAGATGGATACACCTGTCTACATCTAACAGCAAGCCTTTATTGGGACAACACCACCACAGGAATTAAGAAGATTCTATAGAAGATCAGGACATCATGGCCTCAGGACAGAATGAACTAAGTCCTCCAAGACATTTTTTAAGCAGCTACAAGATGATTAAGGAACAATTTGGAAATTATCTCGACTTAACTCTTGTAGACAGCCCACAAGAAAGCTGGGAGGCACTGTTATCAAGGGCACATAGTGACAAAATGAGAGGCAGTGGTTTTAAACTAGAGCAGGGAAGGTTTAGATTAGACATTAGGAAGAAGTTCCTCACCATTACAGTGGTGAGACACTGGCACAGGTTGCCCAGAGAGGTGGTGGAGGCCTTATCCCTGGAGATGTCCAAGACCAGGCTTGCTGAGGCTCTGAGCAACCTGATCTAGTACAAGATGTCCCTGCTCACTGCAGGGGTGTTGGACTAGATGGCCTTCAAAGGTCCCTTCCAACTCTATGATTCTACTCAAAAGAAGTAATTTTCAAATTTTTCCTCTGTGCAGTTCTCCTCTTTGGTTTCCAAAAAAACATGGGAATTTATAATTCCTTCTCTCTTTCTTGTCAGAATGAAAAACTCAGTAAATGCCATTCAGAAGGCCCAACAAAGCCATCAAGGCACCAAGAAATAAAACAAATACTTTGTAAAACAACCACACCTCCCAAATTTCCAGTAGCCTCCATAGTCAAGCCTATGGGATGATTCCTACTTTGAAAGGGCTGCAAAAAAGATCTTTCAACAGCAGAGGTGTCTTCTCACTCTTAAAAGGAAATGAAATACAGACCTAGAGATAAAATCAAACATTTACAGCCGATAGACTGACACTGTGGAAACCCAAATCTAAATCTAAACATCTCATCTTCTCTAACAGGGCTCCAAAGTGTGTCAAACATGAGAGATTTCACTCCTTAAATGCAATGAAACACTGGAAATCTGACTGAAAAGCACCGACAGAAATCCAGTTGCCTTCATGTGGCTTTTTTTTGTTTGTTTTCTAACATTAAAATGTCATTGCCTAACACTGGCTTAGTAACCACAGATAATTCAGAGATGAGAGATAACTTAGTTAATGAAGCTTGTACTTGGCACACATCAGAGAGCCTTGACAGCATCCTAAAAATGAAGTATTGAATAAATGTGAACCGTAAAATGATTACCAATGAGGAGCTAATATGACAAAATTTGAATAAAAGGTCTGAACCTTGTGTTCCTTTTCATTCCCTTAATCTTTAATGAGTGGTACTGTTTTGAAATTAGTCTATGTAACAATTACACTTTCTGATTCATTAGGTTTTGGGACTGTGTTCAGGGCAAATGTGCTAACCTCAGCGTGAAAAATACATTCTCATCTTCTGTTTTTTTTCCCCAGCTTCTACTGTTCCATTGCACATTTGTCATTTGTATGTCTGTTCATATTCAGACACCCTGATGCCTGACTGCTGTCTGGGTTAGATACAGGAAATATGTCTCTTTACTCACTGTATGTAGTGCCAGGTGGAATGAATCACTCATTGCTCTCTTGAACTCCAATTCCACAGTAGCCATGATGACTAACTTGGTGGTGTGACTTTGGGCAACGGTGCCTGTACCCACACACCACAAAAAATCCTCTCTTCAGCCCCCTATTGCAGAGAAAACAATCTTTTTTTTTTTTTTTTCAAAAATAATGAACTCTGCATTGAACTGAAGGGGAGCTAAGAGCTTTGCTTCAGCTGCAGGACCAGTCTACTGCAAACACAGTGCTCATATTACCAGCCAGCCAAAATTACCTCCAGAGACTCTCCATCCCTTTGGGTGTCACTGGTTACAGAAGCTGGGGTGACCTCAATCATTGATCTGATGAATCACCTAAGGTCAAAGCCCAAGGTTTGGTGATTCTTTCCCAGAATGCTTGTTCTGGGGACAGAGTTTGCTGTCAACAGTAAGACAGCTTGCCAGAAACAGGTTTTCTGACACAGAATTGAATAATAGGATTGTTTAGGACAGAAAAAACCTTTCGNTTTTTTTTTTTTTTTCAAAAATAATGAACTCTGCATTGAACTGAAGGGGAGCTAAGAGCTTTGCTTCAGCTGCAGGACCAGTCTACTGCAAACACAGTGCTCATATTACCAGCCAGCCAAAATTACCTCCAGAGACTCTCCATCCCTTTGGGTGTCACTGGTTACAGAAGCTGGGGTGACCTCAATCATTGATCTGATGAATCACCTAAGGTCAGATGGACCACAAAACTGAGCCTTTCCCAGAATGCTTGTTCTGGGGACAGAGTTTGCTGTCAACAGTAAGACAGCTTGCCAGAAACAGGTTTTCTGACACAGAATTGAATAATAGGATTGTTTAGGACAGAAAAAACCTTTCGGTTCATTGAGCCCAACCATCAACCTATCTCAGACAAGAACCATCACTAAACCACATCCCTAAAATCTGTGTCTGCCCAACGCTTAAATACCTCCATGGATGGTACCTCAACCACTAACCTGGGAAGTCTGTTCCAATCCTTAGTAACCCTTTTCCTAATACTCAGTCTACACCTCTGCTGGCACAACTTGAGGACATTTCCTTAGACATGTGTCAAGCCAATGATGGCATCTGGAAAATGAAAAGCAAGCAAAATATTTAACCTTTGAGTTGGCAGATAATGGAAAAATATGAGGATAAAAATCAGATTGGTGATGTTATCTCCTCAGAGGGTACATTAGTAACTTCTGGTGACAGCCAGGATCAACTAGGTGGAGTAGATGACCTGAAAGGTCCCTTCCAACCTAGGCAATTCTATGAACTCTACTGCAGATCATGCTTTTCTTCCATTTGCTTTGAATCCATATGCATGTGCAACATCTGAACTGAGCTGAAGCATTTTGCAATGGTTGCACTAAGCAGGGCTTTTACTGATATCCTGTAATCCAGAGGAGAAGTTCCTCCTTCAAGAAATGTCCTACAACTGGCTCTTTCTATAAGAACAATAAGATGGCGACAGAGATGGAATGAAACAGGTCACTCAGTATTCAGATAATTTAGCTGCAGAGACATCTTTGTTTTGCCCTCTCTAGCACTTAAAAACTGAAATTAGTGATGCAATTTCAGTTAAGGAATCTTTTCTTCAGAAGCATCTGAATCCACTGAATTTCACTTAAGACTAACTTCTGCCATCAAAAGGAGTGTGAAATACATCTTGTGGTTTTCAAAATGCTAAACCACAAAATGAAAGTGAAACACAAAAGACAACAGAGAACCGAAGCATAATCTCCATTAAGGCACAAAACAACAACATGAGAGCTACCTTGACTTTTCCTCTCTATTTTATTTTAAGTAACAGCATAATAGGGAGCTGCTGCTCCATCAATGACTCTCACCAGAGAAAAGCACAGTCCTCAGCTCACAGTTAAAATCAGGAGCATGTGTTCTTCTTCTGGAGAGTATTCTGCTTCAGTGAGTCTTCTCAAAGCTGGGCTCCTTGAATCCCTGTCCTTACAGCCTTGTAACTCACTGGTATTTTATCATATGCATAGACAAGTATTTCTCCATCTTTTATGACTGATTAAGCCCTAAGAAAAAAAATCTTTGTGTGCACACCAGTACTATAAAATCAGAGGAGTCTTTTATCTAGAAAAATCTCTGTAAACTGTAAGAGAAGGAAATGGCTCTACAGATAATAGCTTTGAGTGTTTTTCTAAATGTGCAACTTGGACAAAGGATTTGAAATCAAGGAATCACAGAATGGTCTGGGTTGGAAGGGACCTCAGAGATCATCTGGTAATAATCCCTGCCATGGCAGGTACACGCCCCACTAGACCAGGTTGCTCAAAGCACCATCCATCCCGGCCCTGAAACCTCTAGGAATGGGGCAGCCACAGCTTATCTGGCTAACCTGGGCCAGTGTCTCATCCCCACAGGAAAGAACTTTCTGAATATCTAATCTAAATCTCCCCTTCTTTCAGTTTAAAACCATTACCCCTAGTGCTACTGCTACACATCACTGCAAAGAGTCTTTCTGCATCTTTTTGTAGGCTCCCTACATGTAATATGTAAATAACTAGAGATACCAGAGAAGCTGTAGATCAAGTGTCCCTCTGAATGTTCCAAATCACTACCCACAGCCCTTGTAACACATTGGTGACAATTGTATATATACCAGGGAAAGTGAAAAAAAGATTCTGCAACTATAAAAATCTAAACTTCAACTCCAGCAGTGTAGAATGTGTAATAAATGCAATCATTTTTTATCTTGTGAATAGATTTTAACCAGCAGCAAGTGGAAAATGGAAGACCCTGGAACACTTCCCTAGAAGTGTTTAAGGCCAGGCTGGATGAGGCATTGAGCAACCTGGTTTAATGGGAGGTGTCCCTGCCTATGGCAGAGGGGTTGAAACTAGATGATCTTTAAGGTCCCTTCCAACCCAAACCATTTTATGATTCTATGATTCTGATTTTATGACCCAGAAAGCAGGCAGCAGATTAAATCTTACTTGTTACTGATCGACAAGTCTGGGCTTAGCAAACAATGAGGACTTAATCTGAAACACTTCCAAGTTATACCTATACTTAAGTGACTTTATTTATTTCCAAGAATTGTAGAAAACTTCAGACTCACCTGGATGGTACATGTACACATGGAAAACTAGTTGAAGCTACTCTCTTGCTACACAGATTAACACTTCATGGGTTTTACTGCCTACAGAAAGCTACAGGTGCATCACATCAAGCCCAGACAAGTCATCTCCTCTGCATTTTTCTCATCAAATGTGTACATTACACGCCAACTTCCCTCTCAAGTGCCAAAGTGCTTTTGCAAAAGGAAAATATTGACTTTTGTGCTTAAAATCAATGTTTTGTTTGATGCTAGGCTGTCAAGCTCTGGCTGTACATAGTCAAGGAGAGCTCTGGGTGTTGTTTTTTTCATCAGTATTGCATCTGATTGAATCGAACACTCTACAAGTAATGCTTTTAAAAAGGTCCTGCTCACTATCAAAGGATTATATGCAGTCTTTTAACCTCTGGTGTTCATTATTTCATTTAATAAAAGGAAATCAGAGTAATAAAATTAAGGCAGAGAACTGCTATTTAGACTCTGACAGTTTATGAAGAATCATTGTGTTAGAGGAAAGAGGAAAAAATCCCAGAATATCTGTCAGAGTGTAAATCAGTTCCTTTAATTTAAATAACACATTCAAGATCTTAAGTAAGTTACTGGAAACATGGGAAAGCAGCACTGACTGTGCTCAACTAAGCAAATTTTCAAGCAGCCCTGGAGACTCAGGATTTTCTGCTGGGCTACTGAAACAAAATACATCTTTCTATCCTTATGCACTGGGGGCAAAGGTAGCAATTGAAAGCTCAAGCCATTTGAACTGATGGCCTTTCTGGCATAAAAACAAACAAATAAACATATATTTCTATATATAACAATACATCCTGATAGCTCCTTTCCTCTCAGAAGTAATCCAAAATTAAAACTGAGCATGAGTCCCATCACTGATGAGGTGCTGCCATCACCTACATTGTGCCCTAAGCCTCCCATGACTGGGTCTCAGGTCTCACTTTGCTGTGATATTTTGACAGCATTTGTGGCTTCCATAAGCTCCCTTCCAGCTAAGTGAGGGAGGATAACTCGTCTCCACTGCAGGCTGAAGATTAGGCAATGCCCCTCAGAATCACAGAATTATTCTACTTAGAATCACAGAATGTGTTGAATTGGAAAGGACCTTTGAAGGCCATATAGTCCAACCCTCCTGCAGTGAGCAGGGGCATCTTGCACTAGATCAGGTTGCTCAGAGCCTCATCAAGCCTGGCCTTGAGTGTCTCCAGGGATGGGGCTTCTACCACCTTTCTCTTCCACTGTCTCACAACCTCATGGTAAAAAACTTCCTAATGTCTACTCTAAACTTGCCCTGTTCTAGTTTAAAACCATTGCTCCTCATCCTATCACTCCATGCCTTTGCCAGACAGTCCCTTCCCAGCTTTCCTGCAGGCCCCTTTAGGTACTGGTGGCTGCCCTAAGGTCTTCCTGCAGCCTTCTCTTCTCCAGGCTGAACAGTCCCAGCTCTCTCAGCCTGTTCTCATAGCAGAAGTGCTCTAGCCCTCTGGTTATCCTAGTGGTCCTCCTCTGGACCCTCTCCAAGAGGTCCATGTCCTTCTTGTGCTGAGGACTCCAGAGCTGGACACAGTACTCAGTACCCCAGGTGGGGTCACACAAGAGCACAATACATGGGCAGAATCACCTCTCTCGATCTGCTGGCCACAGCTCTTCTAATGCCCAGGATACAGCTGACTTTCCAAGCTGTGAGAGCACACTGTTGGCTCATGTTCAGCTTTTTGTCCACCAGTACCCACTGTTGATTGCCCTCACAAGTCTCTTGTCAATGGCATCCAACTTGCTCAGGCTTGACATAACAACAGGGGGTAAAGGCCTGGAGAAGTGGAAATAACATTTTTAGTGTTGTGTCCCCCATCTAAAAAACAGCATTCTTATTACACCTAAGGTTATCATTCTTGAAAGAAAAGTGGTGCATTTCTCTGTGTGTGCTGTCTCATGTGCCTGTTATGTAGATCTTTCCTACAGTAACATATAAAGACAAACATAAAAACAAACAAAAACCTCCACAGTATAGACTTGTCCAAACCAGATGTGACTAGCTGGTGTAGTCACACTGGCAAATTTCTGAATTGCTTCTGTAAAGCCATTCCCCAAATTAACAACCTCCATCCACAAAAAGGTGCCTTTGGCTGCTGTAATAGCAAATAAATTCTGGGTTTTGCCAGCACAGCTCTGTCGAATGGTGTTGGCATGGGATTTTTTTTCCTATATCTATATTGGAAAAGCTTTGAAATACAGACCTGATCTTTGTCTGTTTCTCCCTAAAGAGAAAATGAACAGTCTGTATTATGCTTACGCCCTTCAAAAATCTTATCTAAACTGTTACTGAGCTGCACACAAAGAGGACTGACAGATCCCAACTCCAAAGTTGAGTACTGAGAGTAGCTGAGGAAATAAGTTTATTTTATATCGTTTTTAGATCCAGAGACTGTCCTTTTCCAATTATGAAGTCATATAACTTCCATGCTGTTCAGCTGGGTGACAGGACCAGGTATGCACTTAGTGCTCAGGGTGAAAGATTCTGCAAAAATTCTTTAAAAATTTACTGTACTCAATGTTAACTTGTAAACTTTGGGTCTTGATGCCAACCTCCAAGGGGCATGTAATTCCCAGAGCCGCCAGGGAGTTGCACAGACATCTGAAGGAGAGCTCTGTCCCTTTCTTTTTTATTCTCACTTGTGAATGAATCAGTCTCTGGAAAGGCACAATTCCACTCTTTCACAGCAAAGTGCTTATGGAACGTGACATGATGTTGTGCAGCATAATGCCAACAAGCACTAATGATTTTAATTATTTACTCTAGAGAAAGGAACTGGGAACTTTCACATTGTCTGCAGCTGAAATAAACTATTCCAAGCCTTTGCTAGCAAATGCTGATTTTGTCATGACTTTGGATCAACTTCTGTACATGTTGCTACTACAATGGCACCAAACAGAGCCAGGGCACAGCACTACTTCACCAGTTTTAGCTCTGTTACTCCCTCCTTAGACTTCATTTTAATTTTTTTCTGCCTTTAAATTTTTAACAAAGACATTTCTGCTAAATCCCCCCAAACCCAACACAAGCTGGTGCCAGTTCTCCCTGACAGCTGTGACTGACATGATGTCTGTCACACTGATGAATACCTACATCCCCTGCCCCATCCACATAAAGCTGCCTGCTTTCCTTTGGTGAAAACCTTGGGTGCAGTTAAGTGTAAAATCTCTCCACACAGGTGGAAAACCTTATTCCCTTTGGCACAGGAATCTGATTTGTGGGAGCTGGGCTCCCTGACCTTTCCCTTCAGGATCTATTTGACATTCTCAGAGGCACAACAGCAGAAGGCTGCGCTCCAAATAATTCTGAAACAGACATAAAACTTTTATATTTTTATTAACACTTGAAGAGGCCACTAAAAGAAAATCAAAACTATGAATCTGTCAAGACACCCCTCAGCAATACTGCACTTTGTTCACAAAAGTCCCCATGTGGAAGGGCAATGCTGTAGTTTAACTGGACTGTATGTTCATCTATCCATTCCACACCTCCACCCCCAAAAACCTCTGAACTAATTAATATAGTCCTTCTGGCAGCACACTTCTAAGAGAAAAAATTCATTTATGGTAGTCCCATTTATCACATTCTTTTTTTGTTTGTTTTATGAGATAAATCACCAGCAAATAATAAATATCCACAAAACTATAAATAACACATATACCCAAATATTAAGAGATCATACAAAACAATTCTATGTGTTCTGATGTTAATTGTTACCCTATTATTCTGAATATCCTTTTGTATATCTCTGCCTTGTTATAGATAAACAGATGGGTATAGATATATACAGAGCTACATAGACAGAACAAACACATTGCAGTTAAAAGATTTTGATCTTTTCTTAAATCCTGCTCTTTTATGTTCCCCTGCTAGGCAGTATTGCCTTTACTGGCATCATACATTGAAGTGATGCTTGCTGCCCATCAAGTCTCCTCTTGGAAAATGGCCTAATTTAAAATGACTAAATAAAAATATTTCTAGTAGAAGAAAAAGAATCTTTGGCATAAAATTGCACAAAAAGTTGCTTCAGAATTATTCCTTATTATACTAGTGCTAATTGAGGCAGCGTTCTGAACAGGAGAAACTGAGAAAAAAACACTGTACCAGGTTATAGAATCACAGAATTATAGAATGACCTAGGTTGGATCTTTCAGATCATCAAATCCAATCACCAAGCTAATTCCAACAAGAACCAGCCCTAAACAGTATCTCTAAGCTCTATGTCTGCCTGTCTGTTAAATACCTCCAGGGACAGTTCCTCACCTATTTTCCCTGGGCAGCCTGTTCCAATGCTTGATAGCTCTTGCAGTGTAAAATTTTGTCCTGATACCCAGTATAAACCTCCCCTTGGCCAACTTGAGGTTGTTACCTCTTGTCCTATTGCTCTGGGAGAAGAGACCAACCTCCATCTCCCTGCAACTTCCTTTTGGGAAGCTGTAAAAAGCAAGATCTCCTCTCAGCCTTCTTTTCTCTAGGCTGAACAATCCCAGCTTTCCAAGCTATTCAACATAAGACTTATTCTCCAGACCCTGCACCAGCAGCATAGAATAGAAAAATGCTTGGGAAAAGGCTATTAACTTCTGCAACTAATGCTTTGCAAAGTTTACAAAGTGTCCATAAGTGAAACTGCCACTGGATTACTGATGGCTCAGTGTATGAAAACAAGGAGATCCACATATGTATAAACAAAACCTGGGTATTCTCTCTCGTGCCTATAGAAGAAATGGGGAGGGACTCTTAGAGAGAGAGTTCAGCAGCAGGATGAGGGATAATGCTTTTAAACTGAAAGAGGGGAGGGTAGATGAGATTGTGTGATGAAATCCTTTCTTGTGAGGGTGGTGAAACACCGGCCCATGTTGCCCAGAGAAACTGAGGCTGCCCCATCCCTGGAGGTGTTCAAGGCCAGCCTTGATGGGCCTTTGAGCAACCTGGTCTAGTGAGAATTGTCCCTGTCCAGGGCAGGGAGTTGGAACCAAATTATCTTTAAGCTACCTTCCTACCCAAACCACTCTATGATGCTACCTATGATCTATTTATACCCATGGCACTATGCCACTCAGTGACATCTGTGAACTTGAAAAATATACCATGAAAATTTTAAAATTGAGCCCCAAATTGACAATATTAGTGTAGACTCATGAAGACAAGTGCTGAGCTTGTTTAATAAGGTCCTTTGGAAATACCTAGTCCTGGCACTAACTGAAGTCCAATATTAACTGAAGATTCCCTGAGCTTGTGGCTGTTGAAGAGAGTGACAACGCACTCAGATAACACTCAGGCATGAAGCATGTGGCTTTACAGCTCAGTCAGATTATCATGAAAGATGAATTTTCTAAGGTTCTTTTCATTACTTTCTCTAAGTGCTCTTGACATTCTCTGAAGCCGTTCAGGAGCTTCCCAGGAAAAAATGTCAAAATAAAGTAATAATTTTCTTATAATATTGTTCAACAAAACATGAGCACGGTGTGATTTAGAGACGATGATCGGCAATTTAGGAAGACGGTGCACATGCACACACCTATATATTATCGAGTGTTTCTGTGTGATCAAAGTAATAAATGATAATTTCACATGTGCATTGTCAAAGCACAAGAATAAGTGCTCGGTGTGTAGAAAGGGGATTTTATGTGACCTTCAAGTATCCTGATAATATATACATTTCAGCTGCACAGGAAGCTTCTCTTTCAAACACTGGAAGTTATTCAATGAGCAAAACACTTTATACTGGTTTGGTACTGGAAGCATTTGCTATAAAATTTATACCCCTTCTAACTCTTTTTAAACATAACAAATCAAGTTCAGCCTGGAAGTCATATTAAAATACTGCCTTGCTTTTTTAGGGACAACCATGTTAAAGCCAATTTACTGTCTGCCACAGGATCCAACCATCACAAGTCCATGAGGATGACAAAATTTTTTGGTTTAATTAAAGAATTGAGCATAAAGATGTATTTTATTATACATAGCTCAAGAACCACATGGGATAAAGGTTTTTTTGGGTTTTTTTTGTTCTCTTCATAGTGGCAGAGCCTCCCCTACCCTGCAGTTGAATGATGTACAGTCTGGAATGGTCCCATCATAAACCACAGGCTGTAAATTAAACAGTAGGATGAAAAACAGGCTGGAGGGTTTCAGGAATGCTAATGTAGCACATGGTATTCAGTCTGCTGTGAGGGAACTTCTTTCAAAAAATACACTTCTGAAGTAGAAGTACAATTACTTAATAACATGATGTAAATTAATGATGACTGTATATTTTAAGCTAAAAGGCTTAAATTTCACAGAATATGTTTAAGCACAGAACTTTATTTACTTATTTTTACCCTAAAGGTTCCTAAAGCACTTCACATGTTTAGCAAATAGATATTCCAATTACAGGAGAGAATCATTTATCTCATCACTGGGAGGCCATGATGCCTGTTGAAGAAGAAAGCTGCTGCATGAAGGATGAAGCCCTGACTCCACTAAAGACAAAGTGCAAAATTCAGAAAGACTTTAGTAGGATTGGAATTTTACAACTCATCTTTTGCTAAGAAAACCACCAACAACCTTAATACTTGAAGGGGAACTTTAGCAGTAGAAACCAGACAGGACATTATTCTTCAGTTCCAGTGATCAAACCGCAACAGAGACAGATCTGTGTTTGCTGTTAGGAGTGTAGCAGCTTACCTCCCTGTCAGAGTAAAATATTTGGAAAGAAATGAGCAGAAACTCCCACAGAGATGCACTGCCCTTGATCTGCAGCAAAACTCCTGTCTTGTCAATATCTGCCTTGATCTGCAAGGGAACTCTTGATGTCAGTGTCAGTTTTGTGCACAGGGTGGGCAGTATTTGGCTCCCAAGGAAAGGTTTAGAAGCTGGGGATGCACTGAGATTAATCAGTATTTGATGCCTCACTGGAGAAAAACAAATGAGCAGGGTTTGTGGACACAGTCAGAGAGGAACACAGAACTGCAGCCAGAAAATAAACCCCCATCACTGAAAAATTATAAATGAAGCCAGAGAAGATGAACAAGACTGAGGGAGGGGAAGGTTAGCTCTGAAGAAAGAATTACTGAAAGAAGGATCAAATAATCACAGAATCATAGAGTTGGAAGGAACCTTCAAAGGACAACTCGCAGCAAACCCAGGGTTGGAGTTTACACCACCTCTCTGAGCAATCGGTTCCAGCACCTCACCACTCTCATGGTGAAGAACTTCTCCATAATGTCTAATCTAAACATGACCTGCTCCAGTTTTAAAATGTTTTCTAACTATGTTTTCCATAGTTTTTCATCTGAAATACCAATTTTCTTCTTGAACACCCTTCATCTTCTCCCAGCAGCCAAATCTTGACTCCAAAGCCCTACCAAATTCTCCTCATTTTAAGGAAAAAGCTTTATTTCATGAGCCATGTAAACCAAGGGGGTTGGAAGCAGATGCTCAAATTTCTTTGTACCTCTCTCTTAGCCAGTTCAGTCTGTTGCACACTTGAAGATGCAAAGGCAAAGCTCCCTGAAGTGAACCCATGGACTCAACTCTGATGGGATCTTCTGGGACAAGAGACAGCCTGACCTCACAGAAAAAATCTGGGTAGCAGGGAATTTACACTCTCCATTACTTGAAATTCAGAATAGTAAAGCTGCCAGTTACAAACCCCAGAAACTGCTGTGTAATTTCAGTGTCATAATGAAGGAGCAAAGTTATATTCTCTCTATTTGGGACATGATGCTTTTAAAATAATCTGTTATGCACCGAGAGCCAGAAACATAAATAATGGTTTTTACTCCATAGCAACTTTCACCCTAGATTTTCCAAGTAATTTACAGCATTAATTAGTTAAGAGCATCTGATAACAGGACTCCATATTAAAATGATTATGAATATAATTAAAGGTAATGAAATGATGAAAAGACCTGTGCTCAATTTGTACATTAAAATAGTGAGCTCTCAAGTAACATAAACAAAGTTGAGCCCCAAGATTTGTGATGAAGTCCATATGAATTGCATTTCTCTGGGTCAATCCTGCCTCTAGCAAGGAATGTAAAAGCTTTGCTGAGAGGGTACAGAGAGGAGCACCAGAAAAGTGGCAAAAAACCAAGACCAGTAAAGCACGTAGGGTTCTATGGTGGCAATTAAAATTGGATGACTGAGCTCAGATGTTTCAAAAGGAAATTATTTGTAAGGCAGTAACAGGAATTCTTTGAGATCTGTTGTTTATTTTCAGATCTGTGTCTATTTTCATTCCACTATTGGTGGACACAGTCTACACTTTCCCTGATGCAACTCGAGGCTGTTTCCTCTTGTCCTATTGCCTGTTCCTTAGCAGAAGAGACCAACCTCCACCTTTCTACATACTCCTTTCATGTACTTGTAGAAAGCAGTAAGGTTTCACCATGAATAACTTTTTATTCTCATGTACAGGGCACTATGGGCAGTGTAGATCAGCATTTTTACAGACCCTCTGTAACTACCAAATCTTAATGGTGCTGCTGTGGCAAATGAAAAAAAAAAAAAAGTCAAATGAAGTGAGGAGAGAATGCACAGAATTACAGAGAACACCTGACCAAGATTATGGCTGGAACCCAAACAGAAGCAGATGACTTAGAAACAATTTCTTTCCAAACCATCAAAGGTAATAACATGTGGCATTCTGAGTGGCTAGTAGGTTGTACACAGGTTTTGGTTGCTGACAAAAAGAACAGCCATCACTGTAAGCCCCCTTTATCTTTTTTTCCACAAATTCACTAATTTATATCATACCTCTCTAACTGAGTTCCAAATTTCTACAAAACTTTTAGGCATCGGGTATCTTTGGTAACTCCGATCTCCCATTAAGAAGCCAAAACTAGCAAATAGCTTTAAAAAATATAAGTGCACATTGTCAGCAGACAGGAAACACAACTACTAAGGCCTTATTTTCTCAGGAAATAACAGTAGAAAACTAAGGTGATTGCATCAAGAGGACAAATATAGGTTGTAGGATGAATTTGTTAACATTCTTTAACAAATCTGTCAAAATCACTGCTCTTCTTCTGTCAAGAAGACAGCGTCTTTAGGTAAAATGCTGCCTCCATCTTAAAAGATTGGGCATTTTATGGAGATAAAATGAAAGTGCTGATAATAATTTTATGTCTTGGAGGAAGATCCATTTTTATTAGGGATCAGTTGACCAGCTCCAATGAAGTGGCACTTGGCTGATGTGTTCTTTGCCTTAATGTCTTTCAGGGTAAAAGGAACCTTCTTTTTCTTCCTCTTTCTAAAAGACTTGAAATTCTCCATGAGATCTTCCACAGAAGACAGTATAGAGCTTATGATGAGGGACTTCAGACAAATGGTCTCCTTATGATAATAAGGGTGTCAAAAATGTTAAAGAAACACTGAGAGTCATCAAAATTGTAGGGAAGGGATGTATTCTCCATAGGTACGCTACAGACAATGAAGTTTGGAGTAACTCTAAACTGCCTTCTGCAAACAAATGAAAATCAACAGATTCTGGGAATTTACATTAATTAAAAGTTTGTATCACCCCACCATAATTAGCCATTTAGAACGCAGGGCTAGCAGATTAATAATCCAGTATCCAAATAAATCAAGAAACTTTGATTCACTCTCTTCAGAAGCTGTCTCTGGCTGTCACCACAGGCATGCTTCACTAGAGACCACGATCTCCAGCAAATCAAGCAAGGATCCATGGACAAATATCAACAGGATTTCTATCTCCTAGCTGACCTGGATTTACTGATAAACATTCTGCTGACTGCAAAAGGGTTTCTAACTACAAAGTATGACAAATGAACAGTTACAGAAGGAAAAGTAAAGCTCTGGATGATGTAGAACAGCTTTGTGCCTGAAGATGAAGACAACTTAGCTATTGCTGGTATAGGAGCTGTGGAAGGCTAGCTGGAAACTCAGTGTCTGGCAAAATTAAGAGAACAGAGTGGGTTTGTGAGGGAAAATTAGCAAAGATTCAAGTTCAGCAGTGATCTGAATTGACTTTCATAAGCTTTTATGCCCAGAGACATGGTGAAAGCCCCATTCCTGGAGACATTCAAGACCAGACTTGATGAGATTCTGAGAAACCTAATCTACTTAAAGGTGTCCCTGCTCACTGCAGGGGAGTTGGACTAGATGGCCTTTGAAGGTCCCCTCCAACTCAAAGCATTCCATGATTCTATGATTATACCCAAGGCTGGACAAGTTGAGACTTAGAAAGAGGACTCCAGCAAGACAAAAAGGAAAGGGAGAGGAAAAAGAAGTGAGTGGAGAGCTTCAAAACTGCCTGGCATTCAGAGCAAAGCATTCTAAATTCAAACAAACATGTAACATCAGGAGACAAAATCTGTTTAATATTGTGTTAAAATACTATTGGTCAAACATCTGCTCCTACATCAACGTCCAGCAATGATGTAGCTTAGGAGCACTGCAAAAAGAATTGTAGGGTTTTTTTGGTTTATTTTTTTTCCAGATCTGATTTATGCTACACCTACTCCCACCAGCTCAAGTTTATGAAACAAATAACCTGACTGGTGGAGCAACTGGAACACATGGAGCAGTCATGTTCTCATCTTTTGGCTACTACTATTTCCTTTTTCCTGATTTATGTTGCTAAGTTGTCAAGAAAAGAGTAGTCTCTTGGCAAATCCGAATGAGTGCAAAGGAGCAGCTGAAAACATATAGAGCACACAAATCTTTGTTCTCAGCCTCTCAGGGACTGGAAGTAAGTTCAGATTTAGATGGAACATCCCTAAGGATTTACACCTATAAATATATGTAATAAACTCGGTAAAAAACATGAAGTGTGATGCAAGCACTTCATCAAAGGCTTATTTTGGTTTTCAACAAACACAAAAATTAAAACTCCTGCTGCCCACATGAGTCTGTGTGTCTGTGTCTCTCTTGATAAATATAATTATTCATGGCATATTAGAGACTGTCAGTATGTTTAACCAGAAAAAAAAAGATGTATCATTCCTAGGGATCTAACAGCTTCATTATAAAAGCTGTGAGGGAGTCACAATACATTAGAAAGAACAAATGTAGTCTGCAGTGGTTTTTCAACTCTTTCTACACCATTGACTTACCACAGGAAAGTACTACTAATTACACCTACTTGCATTGATTAATTTTTCTCTTCAGGATGGATTACCTCATCCTCCCCCAAATCTAACGATTTAGATTAGAATGAAAGCACAGGCTGAAGGAGGAAGAATCTGAGGAAGGTTGGAAGTTACCCTTGAAAGAAAGACATCAAACACAACACTAAAAAAAAAGCCATTTTCCCTATTTACTGCCCTTCCAAAACAGGCTGAATGAGTTTCAAAAGATGTGATCTAGCAAACACTCCAGTGACATAATATACCACACATTACCGGAAATGCCAGATATATTTCACTTGGCTAGATAAGGTTCAATGATCCAGATCTGGATCAGATAGGATCCTGTTTACACCAATGTAAATCCCGAATAAATTCTGCTGAAGCCAAGGCATTAGTGAGATCAGAATCCAGTTCATTAAATTGTAAATGATAACATTTTTAGACATACACTCCTTATCTGTCTCCTCCTCTTCCCCTGACAGAATCTCCAGTTTAGCTGCCAAGAACATGAGGATCATCTAAATGAAACTCATATGCGATGGACCATAGGATATCTCCCCATCATTTCTACATCAAACCTAGCCATTTGCAGTGGTAGTAAAGATCAAACATTTCTGCTGATTTTTTGTTTGTTTTTCATTTATTCTATTCTTGTGAGAACTCTGTAATTAAGAGACAATTGCCATGGTAACATATTACACTCAAACCTGATCATAATCAAATCAGCAGCAAAATTTCTATCAGGTTATTCTTAACAGTCCCACTCTACTCCTACAAGATTGTATCTTTCCTGCCAGTCTGGGATTTTGTCTGACCCAGTTGTTGGGAGGTCAAGCTGAGAGATGGATCTTTAAAGAAAATTTCATGACTACTACATGCTTTATCATTTACAGGCTATTAGAGAAATTACAAGTCTCTTTTTCCACCCCCCTCCTCTGCCCACCCTTTCTCAAGGTATTCATGCATCATTCAGTGCCACTCTTGCCATTTTGGAATCATTGACAAGATGCTTTTTAATTCCAGGCTCTATATTCTCTGCACAGACATTCACAGTGAATACTTTCTAATATAATAACTATTATTAATCTGATAAAATGGGAAAACATTACAACTTCTCATTTAGTCATAGCATGGATGCACATGTAGTAAAAAATCCCATGATAAATGAGTACACCACAATGAATAGTCCATTATGGACTTAGCTGATGTGGCCTACAAGTGCCTGAAGGGACCAACATGAAAGGGACAGTTTGCAAGATTATGGATTAACAGGACAATGGGAAATGGTTTTAAACTAGTGCAGGGAAGGATTACATTAGACATTAGGAAGAAGTTCTTCACCATGAGGGTGGTGAGACACTGGAACAGGTTGCCAGAGAGGTGGTGGAAGCTCCATCCCTGGAGACATTCAAGGCCAGGATTGGTGAGGCTCTGTGCAATGTGATCTTCTGCAAGGCGTCCCTGCTCTACTGCTGAGTCTCAATATTGAGTGAAATCCTTGACTGTATCTTGACTTTTCATTGCACTTTCTCTCCTGTCTAAACTTCCCCTCATCCAACTTGAGATAATTTCTTCCATCCCCCCTTACTTGGGAGTGAGGAACCCCCATCTCTGTACACTTCTACATTTCAGGGACCTGTAGAGAGACAGAAGCTCTCCCTCAGTCTCCTCTTCTGCAGGTTGAGCTCCCCTAGCTCTCTCAGGCTCTCCTCATAAGACTTATTTGAGAGATCATGACTACATGTCAAGCAGATAACATCAGCTGCTCTTCTCTTAGCCACCAATGCAGACACTCCATCATAGAAGGCCAGGTCAGGTACCATTTTTGAACCCAAGCTGGCTGTCTATAATATCTTTCTTGTCATCCATATTCCTTGACATAGCTTCTAGGATCTGTTTCATGCTCCTACTGGGCACATAATCTTCTGACTGGTCGACAGTTTCCAGGATACTCCTATTTAATATTTTTAAAAATGGGTTTGATGTTCTCTTTTTCTAGTCAATAGGAATCACAGAATGGTTTGCAATGGAAGGGACCTCATCTAGTTCAAACTCCCTGCCATGGGCAGGGACACTTTCCACTAGACCAGGCTGCTCAATGCCTCATCCAGCCTGGGCTTAAACACTGTCTGGAACTCTGGAACTTTGTCTAACTTACAGGATTTTTCCAACATGATGGAGAGACACTCAATGATTACATCTGCCAGTTCCCTGTTACCTGTCATTATAATCTAAAGAATAACGTTCAACATCATCCTGTGGGATAAAACAAAACACAAGAAAGTCCAGGCACTGAACACCAGGGGTTGCCTTGACCTTAAAAAGAAGTTCTATTCACCTTGACTGACCTCGTACATATTTTTTGCTATCTTTTTCATAGATTTCTATTTTCTGCAGCCCCCACTAGCTTAGGCATTATGTAATCAGTGCTTTGAAAGCTGGGAGAATTACAGGCTCCTGAAATCTCCTTCCCTGTAGATTATTTTCTTCATCTGCGTGATCTTAGTGACATGTGTAAAACTCATGCCCTAGATTTTAATGACGGTGACCTTTGGGAGTTACAGTTGAGTCAATGCCATTTTAAACATGAGCCTGCTACTGTATTATGTCTTTGCAGCTGTAGCCAAGTGAGAAGGTGACAAGTCTAATTATCAGCTCTTTCTGCGAAGACTCCTGGTCTAAGAAAATGCAAGAACTTTTACAAAAGGAGTGCATGGCTATGCCATGACTCTGTATCACTACTACAAGTGGAAGTAGTTTGTTTTTCATGTTTCAAAGTCAGATGCATTTGGTGCAGAAAACAGAAAGATACAATACACAACCAAGAAAATTAAAATGTATTGCAATATCCACTATTACATATGTTTGTGTTCTTTCTCTTGGAATTGGAAATGCTTTTACAGAATTGTTCCAAATTGGTATTTTGAATATTTGAAATGGTGTTCAGGTAGAAAGTAGCATCCTTTATAGTTCCACATCAAGCATGCCCAGTTTACAAGTTTAACACCACACACCAACTGATCCAGGCAGTGGAAGATAAACAGCCATATTTATCACATATCACTAATAAAAAATCACATGTAAAGACAATTTACTGATTTTACTGGGTCTACCTAAGTGTATGTGATTGGAATTTGGTTAATTATTCTACCAAGGCAGCACAAGACAGAACGACAGTCTGCAGAAGCCTCAGGATGCCATTTCTTCCCTCCTGATATTTTCTTTCTCATTTTCTTCCATCAGCCAGTGGTGGCCCTGAGGCACCTACATCATGGCATTGAAGCTGCTGTCAGAATGTCAAAATCCTACTCCTGCCTCCGTGGGAGGTACCCATTTGCAGAAGAATAAATGAGAAGAAAATTTAGATTTCCATCTAAAGTAAGACAAAGTGCTCAAGAAAGTATCAAAGTTCAAGAAGTTTGAATAATGAGGACTGCTCCATTTACCAGCAATTTTAAAACACAGAAAATTATCTGCATGGCGCTAAATATTTTAATCGAGTTTTGATCCAGCGCTCCATGTCTCCGATGACAATGACAGAATTATTTTTAGCATCTACTGAAAGACATTTTTAAAGGTAGGCCCTTTAGCAACAGCATTTCCTAAAAAAACTCAAGTACAACATGCACCCAGACAGGAAACTACAACTGAAAAGGAATTTGACAAGTGCTGCTGCAAGGTATTTCTCAGAGATGTTAAATGCCTCTGCTCCTGCAGAGTTTGGATTTTGTTTCAACATACTTTTGCTGTTCTGTTTTAATGCACAGACTAATTATATGTTACTGTAATGATTTACACTGTGGAGCTATTGTGCATAATGCATCATATTTTATAGTAACTTGCACAGTTATTACTGGGTCTGACCAGGGAAGAACTTGATGGTAATGATGAATTCTTTGTGAGAGAGGATCTGATCTGTGGCAAAAATAAAGTTGGTCTAGAATAAATCTGTTGACTTCAGCAGAGTGGTGCTGGTACAATTCAGATGTGATTTAGATCCACACTGTGGGTATTCATAAAACCTCTCACTGCTGGAAGGAATCAGTCCTGATCATTTTGTGTTACAGAACCAAGACTGGTACCTCGACCATGGTGATGCAGCCCCTTTACTCTGTTCTCATGAAGACTCCATCTGGAGCTACTGTGTCCAGCTCTGGAGCCCTCAGCACAAGAAGGACATGGACCTTATGAACAGGGTCCAGAGAAGGGCCATGAGGATGATCTGAGGGATGAAGTACCTCTCCTACAAGGACAGGCTGGGAGATTTAGGGCTGGAGAAGAGAAGGCTCTGGAATGACCTCATAGTGGCCTACCAGTACCTGAAGAGACCAGCAAGAAAGCTGGGGAGGGACTGTTTGTAAGTGTTTGAAGAGATAGAATGAGGGGCAGTGGTTTTAAACTAGAGCAGGGAAGGTTCAGTTTAGACATTAATTAGTTGTTCTTCACTGTGAGGGTGGTGAGACACTGGAAGAGGCTGCCCAGAGAGGTGGTGGAGGCCCCATCCCTGGAGGCATTCAAAGACAGGCTGGATGAGGCTTTCATCAACATGATCTAGTACAGGATGTCTCTTGTCACTGCCAGGGGGTTGGACTAGCTAACCTCTGAAGCTGCCTTCCAGCTCTAATTCTATGATTCTAACTACCCATTTGGCAAGAAGGTGGTTCAGCTATGCTGGTGCCACTGAGCTATATTTGCTTGGTATCTCAAGCATATAGTGGTAATAGCCAATCACATTCACTCAGTCACTGAAGATCATCTCCTTCAGGTTGATGTGATGCTCTTTAGTGAGCTCCAGTTTCCCTTGCTTACAAAGCAATGGAAAGGCTGCAGGCTGGACTTCCTCAAAGGATACTGCAAGTCACCAAAAAATCCAAGCTGAGGTCCTACAGAACTTCTAGTTAAATTTTAAGTAAATATTAAGATTGCTAATTGAAAATTCAAGGAATAGTCACAATGACATTTATATAGCACAAGAGGAAATGGCCTCAAGTTGTGCCAGGGGAAGTTTACACTGGATATTAGGAAAAAAATTGACACTGAAAGGTTTATTAAGAACGGGCTGCATAGGGAAGTGGTTGAGGCTCTATCCCTGGAGGTATTTAAGAGACAGGAAGACATTGTGCTTAGAGATATAGTTTAGTAATGGTCTTGTCAGAGTAGGGTTGATGATTGGACTCACTGATCTGGAAGGTCTCCTCCAACCTTGGTGACACTAATCAAATTATTCTGACAATGATTGCCACTTACAGACTAGACTCTTAGTTATCTAAGCTTTTACAGATGATGGCAAGCATTACTAGATGCTTTTATAAAATGACATGAACAACCTTGACTTGTGCTTTGAGACAACATAAATGATTTCCAACTCATAATCTTGGTGGACATATGCCTGAAAGGCTTTTTCAACCAGGGTGTGAAGGAGGTGGATTGGTAAACATGTGTAACCTGGGCAGGTTTCCTAATCCAACAGGAGGATAGAGAACATGCATGGGAAGGTGAAATTGCAGCTGGCATTACTGTCAGACTGCAAGCTTATAGGTGAAGGACAAAGGTCTAAGCACTACCTTGGGGATTGAAAAGGAAGTAGCATAAAGCCAGTGAAGGAGTCGGTGAGAAACAGTATTAGCTGCAAAGCTCTGAGTAGGTAGAAAATAATTCTCTGTGTGTTGAGGAGCCCAAAGAAAAGACGGTGAGAAGAAAATAGAAAAGGAATAAATGAATGCAAGTAAAGTAAAGCAGTGTGGACAGGAAAGCCCAGATGTTGTGTTTGGTCCCAGGCACTGAAGAGTTCATGAAAGCTGTGTGCTTGTAACCGCAGGCAACCATCAGCTCTGACATCTGCGTAGCCATATTCCCACAATTCTGGAAGATAAATAACTTACTTTGAATGGAACACTTCAAATAATAGTATAGATACTGCTGTAAATCATGGTCTTATTCCTCAATTGTATTTTGTGAACTTTACCTTCTGTACCACCTCTCTATTATGTGCCAGACACAATGTTCCTCTATCCTATTACCTGCTAACAGCCACTCCTGAATTCACTATTTCATAGTCCTCTAATTCTGCTGTCTTTTAACCCATCTGTAAATGTCCAGTTCCACAGGCAAACTGTAATTGCCCCCAGCAACTCTCAATAGCAACAGATGGATGACTGGAGTGAAAAAGCCTCACTATGTAGTGCAGGCTTTCAACACTCTGCAGCCATCAACCTTAAATCAACGTTCGTATTTCATAGTCTTGATGGGAGTAACTCTCTTAATTCTCCAAGAAAAACTAGAAAGACTGCCATTGAAACATTTTTTGCGAGTGCCTGCCCAGCTTGCTTTTGAATGAAGGACATATTCATCATATTTATTGAAGTTCAGTGGCACAAAGATCACAAACTAATGTACAACCTGAGTTTAGTTACATGACAGAGCCTCTCACAGATCGAGTCTCCTACACCAAAACACAGGACAAGTTAGTTTATTCTGAGATTTTTGTGAAATGGGGGTGCTGATCAACTCTGAAAATTGGGCTCCCCTGTGTTAAAAAAATCCTTATGATGTCTTATGTTCAAGGACAAAGAGAAAATAAAAATAAGTAAAGCCTGCTTATGATACATTTTTAATAGCAATTGTTGGCTTAAAATGTCTTTCTCATACTCCTTATTCAATGCTTTCCCAATATCTGCATATTACAGGTATCATGTCTTATAACTGGTCTTAAATGTAACATTCCCTTTTTCCATACTGATTTCAAAACTGTGAGGCTGGCATCAACTCGCCTTGAATTTTAAAAACTTTGGTCCTTGAGCAATCACCCTTCTTACCATGTAAATCCATGGTAGTACTTGGACTAATCCTTTCGTCAAAAGGATTCCTGGGAATACCAAGAGGCAGCTACTTTTAGTGTGCTCTTATTCTAGGCAGTGCCTGAAAACTGGATGTGTGGCTATTAAGAAAATAAAACTCACTCAGAGAGATCCTAAATACAGCATAATCTCCCCCATAATCATCTCTGCAAGTCTGCAGGAGTAGGTCTAAGGTTCAGGAGGTGTCCTAGAGCTTACAACCATGTCTCTTTGTTTCCCTTGCCTGAATAAACATTTGATAAAAGAAAGATGAAGAGAAATGTTAATCCTGAATTTGTATCTCAAGACATGCAGGGGTGAAAGGGAGGAGGGGAGGGAGAGAGAGGGAGAGAGAGAGAGAACTGGCTAGATTTTTTTACAAGGTTATACAGAAAATAAATCCAAAGATACTAATCAGGGGAATTATCTCTCCTCTTATCTAAACGACTACTTTAATGCAAAGTCAAGAAATAACTGCCCTTGCAGGAAGAATTAGGTTTGCATAGAAAGGGAGGTATATAGGCCTGCTGAGCTGAAATAAACCACTACTACAGTGAAAAATAGAGACAGATTCAGAAATAGATAGAGTTTGGGGAAAAGCCATGGAAGAGGCTTGATAGCTCCAGATTCAAATCAAAAGTCACAAAAGGTCTAAAAATAAATGATGGCAGTAAGATTCCTCCTCTCACCACTGACTGAGAATACTCCTCTAGTCCATGGCAAGCCATTTAACCCATACAAATCTTTCCATCTGTGCAACAGGTTAATAATATTTACCTACACATGTCTTTGGGATTAAAACACTATTATTTTTAAAGTACTTTGCAGATGAATCATGCTACGTGACTGCTAAATATTATTATTACTAAAAAACGTAACATATTGTTTGACTTAAAGAAAACAGTGTATCTCAATCTTCGGGAGCTTGTCAGTGTGTAATGAACTGAAATAGTGATGGCTTAATATGGTTACTACAATTTCTAGGCTGAATGTTCTGTATTTATTGTTTGCATTGCACTGACTTATATTAAATTAACAAGATTATACCCTATGATTGCTCTCCCCTTGAAACTCTTAGGAAATGAGACTGTCCTCGGGAGCACGGTTTTAAAATAAATATTATTTTATGTATTAGCTTATAAGCACGGGCTGTCGTTCTTTCCTGCATCTTCAGATGTGTTTTTAATGTTCTCTAATTCCACATTATGTTTAAAGGAAACTTCATTGCTTTGAACATTAAAAATAAAAGAGTGAAAAACATAAGAATGGACTGCAGGAGATAATGGTGCAATGGGAGCTGAAGGGACCAACTGTTCTATTTAATTTTTACTTTTCTTAATGTCTGTTCTCTGTTGAACCATTTCTATTCTACATACAATTAATACACACTGGGAAAAACAACACTCTCACTCACTTGTGGATCTGCAAAGGTGTTTCCTATTTTTTTGAAGCCATGTCAGATACCTATCACCCAGTCCATTTCTCATCAGCATCCCTGATTGCACCCCCACTGGCACATCATTCCTGATAGTGGGGTGGATGACATCACCAGCACTTTATCATAGAATCACAGAGTTGGAAGGAACCTTCGCAGGTCATCTAGTCCAACTCCCCAGCAGTGACCAGGGACATCCTGTACTACATTATATTGCTCAGAGCCTCATTAAGCCTGGCCCTGTCTCCAGGGATGGGGCCTCCACCACCTCTCTGGGCAACTTCTTGTAGCATTTCACCACCTTCATGGGGAAGAACCTCTCCCTAATGTCTGATCTAAACCTGTCCTGCTCTAGTTTCAAACTACTGCCACTCATCCTATCCCTTCATGCCCTTGCAAGCAGTCCATCCCCAGCATTCTTGTAGGCCCACTTCAGGTACAGCTAAGGTTCCCCCACAGCCTTCTCTTCTCCAGGCTGAACAGCCTCAACCCTCTCTGTCTTTCTTTGTAGCAGAGGTGTTCCATCACCCTGATCATCCTCATGGCCCTCCCCTGGACCCACTCTAGCAGGTCCATGTCCTATTTTTGCTGAGGGTTCTAGCATTGGGACGCAGTAAACTTTCTGTCACAGTTTTGGCCACAGAGATATCACAATCCAGGAGCAATGCCTAATGCATGCCCTGTTTTCTAGGCTTGCAGGCAGTTCTTTTTCATCCAGCCCCAGTGCCCAGGAAAGTTTCAGTTCCAAATGCAGACACACCTAGACTGGAACTGCTGTACAAATACCCCAATGGCTGCTATTGCTCTCTGAATAGTGCTATTTAGGCACAGCCAGAATTGAGTTAAATACATTTGGAATCAAATACTCAGTTTCCTGGCTCAAACAACATTGAATTTATCAGAGAGTGTGGAATCATTATTCAAAGTGCTGGTGGAGAGAATTCCACAACTTTTTATTCTTGTTGAAGAGCATTTACTTAACCATAAACTCCCAAACGCTGTGCTGAAAGCAAAGGTTAGAGGAGCTGGTGCTTGGTATGTAAATACAGAAGCCTTGCATTCCACTCTTCTGTGAACTTAAAACTATGTTTTGCTCTTGTTTTAGAAGCTTTTAAGGCTGCAAATAAATCTAGACCACCCTGAAATGGCTCCCATTGCACAAACCATTCATCTAGAATAAATTCAGCTGTCATTTAAAGTTGAACTAGATTGGACAAAGAATCAGATATCAAATAATTTCCACATGAGGCAGGTGATTACAGAATCTGTTAAATTATAATGCTTAGACACTACTAAGAAGAAGTTCCAAGAAATGTCGAGCAACTTTTGGAGGGATGGGGGGAGAGTTTAATTAAATAGCTGCAGGGTTCTTACGAATTATTTCATTTTTCCTTCCCCTAACTCTTCCCCTCCCTTCCAAAAAGCAGCAGGTTAACAGGAGACAAAAGGCAGATAAGGGAGAGTAAGTGGATCAAGGGGAGCCTTGGGAAATCCTCAAACAATGGGACTGAATGTGGCATTAAATGGTTCATTTGGTGGTAAGTGATTAAATGGGAGAGGACTTTCTTTATCATGGAAATTGGTCCTCTCTCCTGTTGGACCTATGCTAATGATCTGAAAGGAGAGAAAAGGATGACTGTTTTATAATGGTTTATAATACACTACTTGGTGTTGCACCAGGAGGAACATTTGCATGAATACAGTCATGCAAAGAATCTGAACACTAAAAGATTGCTGTTTGGTAGGAATTATTCTCATTGGTGTCAAAAGTTCACAACCTAGAAGACACTGGCTGGCTATACATCACCTCAGAGCAAAATGTGTGATTTTAAGTCACAACACTGAGAAAACAAAGGCCCTTCAAGGGATCTTATTTAACTGAGGAGTCTCCATTTCCAAGTCTAATTAAAATTAGCCTGGTGATGGGAAAAATTATACTGCAATCATTGTGGGAATCACAAACCTGTATTTAAACCACTTAAATCCTTTAGAGCCCTAATTTATATTTTAGAAGGTAAGCTATGTCAATAGTGGTATTCCTTCTAAGAAGGAAGGCCCATTTGCTCAGTACATCAGCTAAGAGTTTCAGAGCAACTGGGGGTCCTCTTTCCAAATTAATTTGCTAATTCCCTTGCCACTACGAGTTATTTTAATTTAAGCTCTCACCCTATTAATTCAAACGACTTCATATATTCATGTAAAATTTGTGAAGGAGGGCTGAAACTCCTTTAAGATCTTACTGACACGATACCAAAAATACTTCAAACTTTCAAGTGAAGAAAAGGCAGATTCTTGTGGTTGTATGACCAAATCTTTGGATGGAATCTAAAATAGTAACAAATTCAAACCCTTAAAAAGCTGGAAAGCATCATTAAAAGGTCATCCCTTTGTGCTTGGGCTTCCTAGATGCCAGTAGAAGAATAACAAATGGTTATGGTTTCATTTTACAGTGTAACAAGGAGGATTTGAGAATCTGCAGGGCCTCATCTGCTGTTTCTTAAGCAAACATCTAATGTAATTTTAAATTTCACTTCATCATTGTGATAGCTTCAAGCAAGCCTCTCCTGTGGGCTAACCTTCCCTCTCAATGGCATCCCATCAGCGTTACAGAACTGACAGAAACAGCTCCCTCTAAATTAGCAGCAGCTCCCCTATGGCTGTGATTTGTGGCACAGGGTACACTTGCAGGGACACGGCTTCTCATTCTTTTTCATTTGCTTTTAAGCAGCACTTGGTAGTTTGTGTGCACGAAGTGCTGAAGCGAGTTATTGTCACAGCAGTAAATTATCAGGTTTAATGGGGCGCAGGGCAGGGTTTACAAAGATATTTAGGTGTGTGAAAGCGCAAGAGATAAATGATGAGGTTAATACTTGTAAAGCACTGGAGAAGTATTTTCTTGAAAGCTTTAGACCCAAGTTAGACTTTGTTTGCAAAAGTAGTCCATGCATTTCAGAGTCTAAGTGTTCCCAAAAGTTAACTGTGACTTAGGCTCGTACATCACTTGGGCACTTCTGAGAAGCATATCTTTAGTGAAATGTATAAAAGTGCCTGTACCAGCGAGGTGCCTCTCTTTAAGTGTCAGGAGAGCAAGGCTGCCTGCCTGCTAGGCACTTTTTATAAACCCCCTGGGAGCCTTTCTGCATTTTTATGTGTGTAAATAAATCTCACCTAGTCCTCTGGCGTCCTTTAAAAGCAACAGGGCAAATCATGCAAGGCCACTGTGTGAGTATCAATAAATCCCTGATAATCAAATCTCCCAGCGATTGCTGATATGGACTCACTGCTAAAGCTGGAGTAGTGCCAGCTTGAATGCAGCCTCCAGACTCAGCAGCCCCATTTGACCTACAAGTGTTAAAGCACAGGACACAGACATCTATAAGGTGTCCTGCAAGGATGAGAAGAGCTCTGGCAACAGAGCCACATCTGGCCAGCCTGACAGGCCTTGCCATTTCAGTGGAGAGTGGCTTGAGTGCAGCTCTGAAGAGAAAGACTTGGGTGTGTCAGTTGATGACAAACTCAACATGAGCCAGCAGTGTGCACTCGCAGCCAAGAA
>VZTY01002570.1:0-15963 GCA_013400935.1 Turnix velox | reverse complement strand
ACTCGATGATCTTTAAGGTTCCTTCCAACCCAAACTATTCTACGATTCTATGATTCTAATGACCATACTTCCCTAGATGTTCAATGAAGGCACAGTGAATGAGAGCACAAGCATTAATTGTGGTTCTTGATGCCCAATGAGGTCTTAAGATGCACTTTGCTGGTCACTGAGCTAGAGAAGGCATCAGTGAAGGCATCTGTCTGGTACTGGCATCCTCACCAAGACAGAAAACCTCTGCCACTTGGTCTTGCTGAGATTTCCATTCATTTACAATCACAACAAACTAGATGGAAACCTCCCCCTTTCTTAACTGAGCTGTACATTTGCCTCTATGGTACTTCTTACTAAAGAGAAAGGAATAAAATTCTGAAGACTGAAAATCAGATGTTAAGATTCAACAACCCAGGAAAATTCTTCGCTCACTATGTATCAGCAGGCTGTGCTTTCTGTTTCTTCAGCAAATGAAGATTTACAGCTTCTGCATAGTCTAGAGGGGACAGAGTAGATAAAGAGGGGTGAAAAACCCCACAAATGCCCAGTTCTCCCTTAAAAGAAAAAGTACCCAGCGAAGGGCTAGTTGGCCCCTGGGTCTTCTTCTGGGTTATTTGACACTAAGTCTGTGGCTTCAAGCAGCAAACGTGGAAGTTGAAAAAACTCCCCTGGGATGAGCTGCAGTCTAAAATTGCAGCATGATGTTTTTTCACAACCAACAAGAGAAGTCTCAGCCTCCTCTGTTTCCCTGGCATTCACTTAAAAGAAAGAGATAATGTTAAGTGAATGTGCTGGGCAAAGCCAGAGTCAGTTCTGCCTGGGAAGTGACATTCAGTCATCTGAAGTTGCCCCTTGCTTACAGACACACAGCAAGGAGAGAAAGAATTACAAGGGTAGAAAAGTGATTACTGAAAATAATCAAAGTGGTTCTTTTATGGAATAGCTGCTGGTGGCTCCAGTTCAGGGGGTGGAGGGGGAAAAAATCTCTAAATTAAATTCATATGATCCACTCTTGTTCATTCACATGCTTATATAAGCTGCCCACTGGTAGAAAGCTGTGTGTTTATAAATTAAAAGGAGAAAATCATGCCATATCAGTAAAAATAAATTTTGCTGACAAAGACTACTTATAGTTAAGATAAATAAGTAATAAAGTAGATGACATGGTGGGGCAGGACTTCAACTAAACCCTTCTGGAATTTCATCTCTTGTTCTGTCAGTTTCCAGTGCTTTAACAACATAGCTGGGGCATATTGTCCTGCACAAAGGAGAATGAAAACAGAATGTAATGTGTAATTTCTTAATTACATGCTCTATCAGAGACAGTGTTCTCCCTAGCAGCAAAATGTCCATTGCCTTTTACAAGATACAGGTGGGCAAAGACAAAATTACAGCAGTAATTCTGACCTAACTCACAGATAGAAATGTCTCAGATTACTGAAATTTTGGACGTTTTTTGTTTTTGTTTATAATTCTGCTTTTGACGTAAACTTGAGTAGACCAGACTCTACAGAACAGCAAGCATGTTTTGATGCTTTGATGAAGATTTTGATGTATTTATATACAATTCTCAAACAACATCAGCCCAGGATGCCCACCCATGTGACCTGATGTTGTTTTAGAATTGAATATAAATACATCAAAATCTTCATCAAAAGCCTTAGCATCACTACACAAATCCTCACATAGAATCAAAGAATTAGAGAGTTAGGAGGGACCTTCAAAGGTCATCTAGTCCAATCTCCCCACAGTCAGCAGGGACATCTTGCAGAAGATCAGGTTGCTCAGAGCCTCATCAAGCCTGGCCTTGAATATCTCCAGGGATGGGGCCTCCATGACATATTTCATAACAACAAGGTTCAAACCCTTCATGCCTCAAATGCTATAAAATAAACAAAAAATCATATACCAGGAGCAAAGTTGAAATGCTGAGTGCTGTTTCTGCACATAATGCTGATATGCTCTAAGTTACCCCTTTAACTGTGAGAGGAAGCATTTGGGACATTGCACATACTAACAAAAATACCTCAAACACAGGCAGTGCCATAATAAGTGGGAGCCTGTTATAGAGAATTTGTGATTCACTCACCCGGGCTCCATATGACCGCTGCAGGATATGTACTACAGTCTGATCTCAGTGTTTGTCACTTGTCAAAAAATTGAGAACAAAGAGCCAATTAGCTGTGGTTTGTTTTCTTTTATTTTGCTGGAAATAAAAGCTGAGCTACAATACAAAAAGAATTCCTGGTGTGTGTATGAGGCAGGGAGTGGGGTTAAAAAAAACCCAATAAACAAACATTTTTACACAAACTCAAATCATTGGACTTGCAAAATAAGGACAGCTGGGATGCATAATCAAAGCATTAGAAAGATTTTATTTTTATACAGCAGAAACTTTCCTATTCTGGCATTTGCTCCCTCACTGTACAGTAGAACCACTAACTTCTACAAGGATTTTAAAGGCAGCCTCACTGGAGCAAGTGAGAGTGCTTTTTGAGGCTGAATGAAAGGCAATGATGGGAACACAGTGGCCAGGTGCTTCCCAACCATTAAGATAACACTGCTTTGCATTTGCTTAGAGGCAGTATCTTACACAGTTTTGTGATAATTTAATTAACTGATTTTCCCTACCCCTGTTCTGCAGCAGGTAAAGACACTGGAGACACATCAGTGATGCACTTGCAGTGAAACAGATCACAGCTGCACAAGAGCACGAAACAGCACTGCAGAGATTCATCAGTTTAAAGCTAAAAAAGGACCACCTGACTTTCTAGTCGTGTCTCCTGGGTAACCCACTTCACAACGTTTCACTTCACTGAACAGTAAACCAAAAGTTTTGAATAGAAATGAAAAAAACCCAAATACACACAACAACCAAAAAAGCCTACTTCAACCAATTGCAAAGATAGGGAAAATCTGGAGAGGTGGAATAGAATTACTGAAATTAGAATGCAACTAGGGCAGAGGAGTCAATGCCCATGTATTACAAAGATGACAAGAGATCTTTAAGCAACCACAAAGAAGCGGTCAAGACTTTGGTTTCATGTCTCAGTTGAAGAGAACACCTGATACTGGCCCAGAGTGTTGGCTCAGCACTGACTGCTAATGAAAAATGATCGTTCAGGAAGTACCAGCAACAATTCAAGCAAGATTGGAGAGCATTCCTGAGAGGTTTCCCACTGAAAGATGGATCCAGTCCAGCATCTGATAGCATCAAAGAAGGTAATACACAACTAGGTTATTAGGACAACCTAATCTAATTCAAAAAACATATAACCAGTGTTGCTCATGGTGGAGGAGGTAGTATGGAATTTGCTGAATGCCCTACACCCAGAAAAACAATTAGCAAATTAATTTTCTTCCCAATCAGGATTCTAGAAATGAGAAGACATATACTTCAGTATTAATATCTTGTCTTATTTTCTGTAAGGAATTGGCCAGCTGCAATATGATTCTTCCCATTCCTGCTGATAGTGGTGGGGACTGTTTTTTTGACTTTTCATTGTTATTTTGGCTATATATTGATTGAGGACAACATGCTGCTTTTCCAACTGCCTCAGCTCTTTGTTGTTCAGTCTGCTGGTCATGAACTACTGCATTGTAGAATTATAGAATGCACTGAGTTGGAAGGGACTTTCAAAGTCTTGCTCAACCCCCCTGCAGTGAGCACTAGATCAGGCTGCTCAGAGCCTCATCAAGCCTGGACCTGAATGCTTCCAGTGATGGGGCCTCCACCACCTCTCTGGGCAGCCTGTGCCAGTGCCTCATCACCCTGAAGCTTCTAATGTTTAAATAATAAAATAATGCAAAGCAAGAGAGTGATTCTGTACAAAGACAGATGAAAGTTCTTTACCTAGAGGCACGTGCAGGTCACTCCTAAGGGAGGCTGAAGGGAACAGCCTGTGTACAGAGGGGAAAAGACACTTCATGGTTAAGGACAACTCCATTTCCCATTGCTGCCTTTCAAGCACTGATGGGAATCAAGCAACACTGATTTCTAAGAAGGGAAAAAACATTCAAATTTGCTTTTGAGCGCAAACAGAGATAATTAAAGTACTTGTTCTATCAGGAAGCTGCATTTGAAAACAACTTTGCACTTTTGAGGACGCACACGGTGTTTCTTGTTATGCCAATTTATTTTAATTAATCAGAATAAAAATTTGTTTGAGGTATTAGCAATGCCAGTGCTCAGCCTGTCATTTCACCTCCACTCTAAACATCCAGAATGGCAATTCTAAAGCAGAGCACATCTGGTAAAAGGAGGAACCTCTTCTTCTGGCAGATGGCTAAAAAAAGGAATTATATAAATTCAATGGGCCAAATCCTTGACTTCCATTCACCTGGAGTAGAGCTGAACTCCATAAAGTTCATCACTCCACAAATCTATGGTTTCATGGAGTACAAAGTGGGGCTCATGGCAGGAGCAAGTTCATGCTTTCAAGGGAGGAAGACCATGCAGATGACAAATCAGCCACTGCCCAACAGGCAGCCTGGGACTAGGATTTAATCTTGGAATGTCACATACAGTGATAGATGGCCCAAAATCCCACTGGGAAATAGATTGAAAGCTGACAGTATTGAAAACCTTCCAGGGTGGCTGGAAGGACCAAAGAAGTTTAGACTGCACTCAGGTGGTAGTCCTGGGATACAGAGGGAAGATAAAGATTTTCCAAGGTATTTAAAGACAACTAAGGGAATGAGAGGACAGCTTATTCTCCTGCCCTACTCCTCTCATTTCTGAAATTACCACTAAATTTTATAATATCTGCACAAGCAGCTGCTTCTCTCCAGCAGCATTTGGAAAATGGAAATGAAAAATACCATTTTCTATGTTCTTCCCTGCATCCTTCATTCAAAAACCAAGAATAACTGACATTCCCTTACCAGCTGTCATCTCTTATCTTGTCTACTCAACCCAAAAGAGTAAACCTTCTCCAAAAGAGGTGGGTCCTCAAAAAACATGTGATTGACATGTCTTCTTAGAATTTTCTATTTTTGAAGTAATGTTTCAGTATTTTTCATCATTGAGGCTATTATTAAAATGCATTTTAACAACCTGTTTAGGATTTTTGTTTATTCCTCTCCTGTTTGAATGTCTGTGGCAGAGTCCTGTGTTTGAATCTCTCCTCCACAATAAAGAGCACTGGAAACTTCATTTTACTCTTCTGTGATTGGACTAAGTTACTGTGTAATTAGAAAATTCCAAAGGCTAGCATATCAAAGTAAGCACCAAAGATCTCAAAAAATAAATGGGAGATGTGCCCTGAGACATGCAGAACAAAATGCTCTAGTACTACCAGTAATACAGCCTAACTGGAACTGTTTGCCTTACCAGAAACACTAACAAGCTGGGAGAAAAGAAACAGTTTTGACAGTTGCATAGCAACCAGAAAGAGGCAAGGTGGACATTCCCTGAGGATGAGCATGGCTCAAGCAGGGTGCAGACAGTAACTTGGCTCCAGCTGAGGTTGCTGTGTGGTGCCAACTTGACCTCAGACCAGCTACTATCCAGCATCAGTGACTTCCTGACAGCTCTCTGCCACTGCCACTTGCATGTGATCAGGCCAGATATTAGTAACCAAATGATATAAAAAAACTCTTGGAATGAATAAGCAAGAAGAACACGTCAGACAGTACGTGTGAAACAGTAGCATCAAGCAGGAAGTTCTATAGTTCTGTCACTTGAATAGCTCTGTGGCACATCAGAGACTTAGAGCAAGGAAGGTTTAGATCAAACATTAGGAAGTTCTTCACCACCAGTGTGGTGAGACACTAGAAGAGGCTGCCCAGAGGGGCTGTGGAGGCCCCATCCCTGGAGTTATTCAAAGCCAGGCTTGATGAGGCTCTGAACAACATGATTTAGTGCAAGATGTCCCTGCTTAATCCAGAGGGGTTGGACTAGATGACCTTTGAAGGAACCTTAAAATTATGGTTCCATGATTCTGTGTATGGAACTGCAGAATGCTAGAGACTGAGAGCAAGAAGAGATCCATCCCAAACTCATAATGTGCCAGCCCAGAAAATCATCAGAAGCAAAGACAGCCTTTTCCGCATCTCTTTAAAACTACCTGAAAATATCTGAGCCTGCATATTTTGCTCACCTTAAACTCCTGCTAAAGTCAATGAGATACAGCCCTAAGTCACCTACAAATGCTGATTCACCCCATGAAGTGTTCTCCTGTTAACACATGAAAATCCCTGACTTGTAACCTCCACAACTGTCACATTCTGCTGCAACATTGCCTGCATTACCTAGTGGGTTTGCTACATTGTGACTGTTATCACCAGTAAGGGTAAATTACCATACAGGTAAATTACCATATTTTAGCAGAAGAAGGAAAAAAACCTTCATGTTACAACTAATGAAGAGAAAGCTTTACTTTTAATTACAAAGCAGAGAAGACCAAGTAACCTGAGAAGTGTAACCAAGGAGAAAAATTTGCCTCTAACCTTTCATTCTCTTTCACAGTAATCTTTTTTTTTTTGCCTCTCGGATTCAAAACCTGTTTTTTCCCCCCTTTTTGCTAGAAGAACAAACAAACAGTTGCCATTTCAGTCAAAGCAATGTTATTCTTTGGCTGGTTGGCACTGGTTGCAGCTTGCAGGGCGGTCAGTTCCTTTGGCTTCCATCCAGTGAGCTGAATAAACCCTCCTGGCAGAGAGTGCAAACTCTGTTTGGGCTCAGAAATCAGAGCTTCAGACCTGTTTTCAACCCGAGTGCTTCCAATTTACAGCACTCCCAACACCATGGGAAGTACAGCAGGCCAACCTGAACCTGAAATATACTTGAAACAAAGCTTTCTTTCACACTATTAGGTATTTTTCTACTTTCTTCTTCCTCCTCTCTTTTAATATTTGCAGGTTTGGAGTCTAATTCTCTTCTTTTTCTGACAGAAGTTTGGCTTTTCGAGTAAGTACTTCAATCCAGGTGAGACACTTCCTTCAAAATGCACAGCAGTGGCCGAAATCACAGATAGATTCTTATAATCTTCCCCCTTTTTCTTACTTCCTACCTTTTTTGTGGAGCACACTGAAAGTCAAGAAGAATTTCCCTGAAATTATAAAACTCATGTTTTCATAGACATGCAGTCACCCAGTACAACAGTTTGGACTCTAAGAGTGTAAAATGGAAAACATGAGGAGACTTGTAATACAAGAGAAACTATAGTCCAGTAAGTGCTAAGGTCAGCTGGTTGGATTAAAACTCCCAGACTGGATACTTAACACTCCCCTTATGCTCTGTTCTCTGGCAGAATAAGGGTGAATATCAGGAGGATGGGGCCAGGCTCTTCTCAGTGACATCTAGTGATAGAAAAAAGAGCAATGGGTGCAAGCTGGAACATAGAAGGTTCCACAGAAATAAGAGGAAAAACTTTTTCACCATGAGGGTGACAGAACAGGCTGCCTAGAGAGGTTGTGGGGTCTCCTTCTCTGGAGACATGCAAAACACTCCTGGACATGTTCCTGTGTGACCTGATCTGGGTGCTCCTGCTCTGGGAGAGGGAATGGACTAGGTGACCTCTCAAGGTCCCTTTCAATCCCTGACATTCTGTGATTCTGTGCACAGCAGAATTCCACTTTACTGGGATAAGGAACGGCGCGAGGAGCTGCTTGTGAGATGAAGAGATGCTAATGCAAAGTTTGAGGAGCTATGTTGAGCACTGAAATTCAGCACTTGGGTTATCATTTTATCTTTCTTCCCCTCATTTTTCATGCCATTAAAATTCCACCTCAGCCACCACCAGACTCCAGAAGAGCAAACAAACATGGATCATTCGCTATCAAAATTCGCTGTGGTGGCTGCTGCTGAAGCTGCAGTGACACTTGAGCTGGGCCAGCAGAAACCACTCAGGCAGTTCATGGGGGGAATACCAGAGTGACAGATTAAGTACAAAACTAATCCACACCTTGTGTTTCTACTGCACAGGTGTGTTCAGGGATTATCTTTCTGCCATGCAAGTCACTTGCACCAATCTCTAAAGATCCTCTCTTTTTCCTTCAGTTCCACAGTGTCTCTGAAATAAGCTTTCTGTGCCTACTGTATTGAAAAACTTCAAGGAAATTAGTTCTGCAAAACTTCAAATAATACCTTTGCCTCCTGTACGCAATAACATATCAATCATTGTAGCATGCAAACATCCACATCTCTAGCAGGTGAAAGCTATCCTCTTTCACAAGGGGCATCCACAGAAGGGACCTTAAATACTACCCAATTCCACTGCCCTGCAAGGAATAATTTGTAAAAAAAAAAAAAAAAAGGCAAATGAAAACTATAAGATCACTTCTAAATCCTGCACATAAATATTACACTAAGCAAAGATGAAGACAAATAATAAAAAAGATGCCAAGAACTCCTGAGATGTGTTTGAAGCTGTCAGATAAAAGTAGCACATACAAATTCCCATTTAGAAGCTAAAGTAATTTGAAGAGGTTCTACTTAATGGACAACATAGCCAATATGGGTTCTGGTTTCCAACAAAAAGTGACATGCAGTAAAATATTTAGGCAATCTTTTGAGGACTATATAGCATTTAATAAATTAAGGGGCTTTAGGCAGCTTACCACGTGACAGCAACCAAGCCACAGTTCAGTCAGAGGAGAACTGTTTGTGATTTATCTCAAGATGGATTGGAGGAACTTCTGGCATGAACTGACACTGATATAAACCGCTCAAGAGTTTTTACAGAGAAGAAATGGAAGGCAAAAGCAAACTGTTTTAAATAGAAGCTACCATAACTTTCAGCTCAAGCCTGATTTCCCTGTCCAGGAGCTCATGTGACTAAAAACCAAGACACAGTTTTCAAAAAGGTAGTTAAGGTTCCCATGCAGATTTCACAGCTATGTTTGAAAATTATTTCTTTCTCATTCCATTAGCAAATAGGAATACTTTATGCAGATGTGTAGCTGCAGTACTTGGATGGCTGTCCATATTGGTGTATTTTATATAAATTCCATGCATGAACATTGTAGATGTAAACTGGGGAAAATGGATCATACTAAGCCATTTTCAGCAGGTGAAATCAGGTCTAGGAAGTGGCTGGCAGACTTAGAAATCAATTGAACCCAAGCACTCAATTGTGTTAAGTGTCTCTGTGTAGCTTTTGGGAGAGAACATAGTGTAGTGGTTGTTACAGAAACGGGAGAATAAGGGGAGATGAATCCTGCCCTGATGGTATCACAGAATGCCTGGGTGACCTCAGGCTAGTCACTTGTGACCTCTGTAAAATGGAGATAATCACACTTATCTGATTCAAGGAGGTACCAGAAGACCTACTGTTTCCTAATTGCTTTGAGATATATACAGGAAAGGCACCATATAACTACTTCTGCTATTAAAAACATTTACATGGGTTAGGTTTCTGGAAATATCTACTGGTGACACAATGGATTTTACCCATCTGTGTAAAAGAGTCAAGTGAAGCTATTATTTTGACCTCATTGATAAAGAAAGGATGGGTGGTCTGCTAGACCAAAGCACATTTTGACTGGAAGCTATTACCCTTTGAGGTGACCTCTTGTTTCAAGTTTCATTGGTGTATCAGAAAAGTTACAGGCAGCAACAGTAAGAATTCCTGTAATTCATTCTACAAAACCACTAAAATGTGCTTTGTCTCCTCTGACTTGCTACGCCTCCATCCTAACCCTAATGATATTTCTCCTAATCAAGCATATGTTAATGGCAGGAAGCAGTGTCACTCCCTTCTGTTTTTACCTGACCTTTCTTTTCTTTGGGTATTCATTGCACATGTGAAGCTTTACCAGCTTCAGTTGTCTCACACTGTTAGAGAGGTGTAGAAAAACTGACTGCAACAAAAGAAGGGCAGTAAAAGTGATGGTGATTTAAGAGGAAGAACGAACATAAAAGCAAGATGCCTGAATAAGGAATTACATGGATCCTTGTGATAGTCTCTTGCAGCTCTTGAGTTTAGAGGGGAGAAGTTGTCAGAGGTGCTTTGAGCAGGAGTAGCATTAACATAGTAGCAAGGAAAAGACATCATTTATTTACAAAATTTCCACTTTTGGCCAGGCCAAGTAAGGCAAGGAAGGGGTCAAAGTGTAAGCTTTAGTTTTAAACTGGAGTATTCCACGTTGATTTTCATTTCACTGTAACAATTTTATACCAGAAATACCTACCAAATATCAAGACTTCTGTGTAAAGCAAAGCATCCTTGTTTTACCAGCTCGTGTGTTTTCCAGGATAGAGTCATAAAGTTAGAAGGGATTTTTAAACAACTTAGAAATCAACCCCCCTGAAGTAAGGAAGGACATCTTGTAATAGATCAGGTTGCTTGGAGTCTTTATGAAGCCTGGCTTTGAATGTCTCCAGGGATGGAGCTTCCAACAACTCTCTGGGAAACCTGTTCCAGAGTCTCACCACCCTCATGGTGAAGAACTTCTTCACAACATCTAACCTATACCTTCCCTGCTCTAGGATAAAACAATAGCCCCTCATCCTGTTGCTCCATGCCCTGCCAAACAGTCCTTCACAGCTTTCCTGTAGGCTCCTTTCAGGTACTGGCAGTCCACTATGAGGTCTCCCTCGAGCCTTCTCCAGGCTGAACCACTCCATCATTTCTATCAGTAATGCAGCTCCCATCCACACCAGAATTGACTAATGCATGAATCTTTATGCCATGCTCCTTATGAAATGCTGTGTCCTATCATGTTGCCACGACACTGCCGATAGATTTATAGCTACAACTAAATCATCTGATCATACCACTTCTCTGCTGTGCTTCTTCCATTACCACCTAATGTATCAAAAGCATTGATTTTACACTCGTGAGCTTTCCTCCTGAAGCACTACAAGGTCTTGCTGCACTTTATTACACCCCAGGCCTGCTCCTGTGGGTGTCATGCTAAGGAGGCATGTGTCTCTACTTTAATGAAGTGGGTCACAAAGCTCTCCTCATGTGGGAGAACCAGGAGTCCCAATTCCTGACCTGTCATGGTTGGCTGGTTTTGAATATAGTACCTATAATAACCCTAACTCCCCTATTACTTGCCTGGTCACCACCACACCCATTCCCTTCTCAAATGCTGAGAAGAAATATGGCCACTTAGGGTTTCAGAATGCTCTTCCCTATTTGCAGCATGTTGTACTTATTGAACAGCTATTATCCTGAGGTGTCCAAAATGCTGAAATTATAACCTGCTTATCTTCAATAATTCTGTGAAGCAGATGACTGTCTCTATGATACAGGCCTCATTTTGACAGAAAGAAAATTAAATGCAGCAAGATTAAGAGACTAAACTGGCTGGACATCTAGAAATGCCCTGAAAACCTACAGAAATTTACCACCATGGAAAAAAGAAACAAATAATTCAAAAAGTTGTAATATATTTTGAAAAAACAGGATAAAACTGCCAATAATTTACTACCTTCCCAGGGCATCTTGAGTTAGGGCAGATAAGAAAGATAAGAAGTGATAGTAGCCTGAAAGGCATCCTAAACACCCTTGCTGTATTTTGTGGAGTTAATTCCCACATGATGATGGTGGCATAAGTGAAAAGCTATGAATAATTAGGAGGCAATTAGTGGAGGCCAGTCTGGCCTCCTAATTTTCATCACTCTTAGCAACGAGACTACATGCTGATTGAGATGGTTGATGAGTAAAGGGGGCAGATTCAGGCACTCCAGTAGTTCCAGTAACACGAAGTCACTGTTTTTTCACCCCACTGTCTTTAGTGAATGATTGTATACTTTCATACTGTTTGGGCATGTCAACATCAGTTAATTTCTTGAAAGCATAAATATACTATATGTCTAAATTTTATCAGCTTCTGCCATATGATCTTATGATCTGAACCATTTTTTGATACACATTATCTGCTTTATATGGAAAAGGCTTTAATCAAGTAGGCATCCCTGAACAGGCCTAATTATTAATGGAAAAAAAAAGTCTATTAAATCTTCCCTGTCAAAAAGGGTGTCTGAACTTTGCAGCATCACCAGTCCTTGCCTATGGAATAAAGCCCTGTTGTGCTGTGGATGTATCAGAAGAATGGAGTGGGAGCACAAAACCAGCACTTTCATTTTCACTCAAGAATTTTCAAAGAATCAGTGATCATTATCCTTCATTTTACTCATGGAACAGTCTCCAAACAGCATTTAGAACAAGGTCACAAACTGTCACTAGTCTTCTGACTCCTATTTCCAAGTATTACTTACTACAAAATATTGACCTTGTAGTCATAGACTTTGAGCTAATGCCAATCATGCATTCAAAACACTGTACCACTATTCCATCTGTATTTGGGGCTTTTGTCTCAATTCACATGGCAGGAATTAAAAATAAACAGAACTTTTAACCCTTCATATTCTGATGTTTTCCTAACTGCTAGAGAAATTAATTCTTCTGTGGGATGCATATACTAGGGCTTGTAGTCCTCAAAGGCTTAACCCAATTGACTCCTAAGGAACTGTGACAGTCTTTCATATAAATCCCTCCAAGATCAAAGACTTCTTCTGTGCCATAACTGTCTATCACATCGGATTTACTAGTGAGCATGGGTGCTAAGGGCTTGGTCCTGCTGTTAGACACACAGTTCAGGATTGCCCTCTCTTGAAGAAAACAACCCTATTGCTTTGCACTCAGGTACACATGGGAAGTAACTTCAAAGGATACACCCTGATTCACACACACAGAGCAAGAAGCTGCACTATCCCCTCATGTCACGTTCCAAATATTTTTTCAGAAAACTCGTGCTGTATCCACAGAAGGCACTTTCTTCTCTGATTTACTCCCTCAACCACTTTAACCTGATCCTTTCCCTTCTACTTAGAGCCCCAAAGTTCCTCCCCCCAGAATACCTAAAACTATCACTGCTTTATTTGAAGAATTTGTTGGGGTCATATAATGGTTTGAAAGCTGTGGTTGTGATTAATAGTGTGTTACAATAAACACAGAGAATAATGCAAAGCACAGAAACGATGGAGGAGGAAAGGAGACATCTTCTAAGACTGTGTGGTTATTGGATGTTTAGTTTGAGTGAACACACAGGTCAGAGTGAGACTTCTGGCATCTTGTCCCGCACAAATGAATCACTGGTTCACAGTGGCCAGCAAATTTCAGCTTATAAATAAAGTTCAAAGCTCCCAGATCCTCATTTCAAAATGGAGACACATGGCTTGAAAACAGCTAATGGAACAAGCCTTCCCAAAGGTTGAGCTCATTCCCAACTGAGAGATCCATTTCATAGTAATAACGCAACACAGCCACAAGTACATGAACATCAGACTTCCTTCCTGCATTTTATAATACTTTGCACTTCCACAGTGGCTTTTATCTGGGGAATGGATAAAGTTCTGACGTACCTCATCTATGACATTTCAAAGCATAGAAGACACACAACCCTGCAGGAACTGAGGGCATGCAATGGCTCCTACAAGATCCTGAGCCACAGACATCAGCTTAGAGACGATACATACCCAGATATTGCATGCTCTATGCTGGGCACACAGAAATCTGAAAAGATTTAGGAAAAAGATTAGCTTTTCTGTGAAACCTGATGTCTGCAAGTATGGAGCCATGAGTCTCTCCTTGTCTTGAAGGGTAAGATCACTGTAAGGTAAACCACAGCTTGCAGTAATATCATACAGATGAGGAAATCATTTGGAAGGATATTGAAGCCAACGGCTTTCTCTATCCTCCATTTACAACAGAGAAAATTGAAGTTAAGTTTTGTTGCTGAGAAGCTTGCCACAGAAACCAGGAGGCTGAAATCCTACTATTCTTTCCAGTCTCTGGACACCTCTACCTCCAGTGTTTTGTTCTTCTAAAGCTGCCCAGAAGTATTTTTTTCCACACAGAATTTGCTCCTTTGGGGGTTTTGTTTCATGTAAGTCACAAATCTCTCAGTACAATCTGAAGTAGACCAAAACACTGGCAGTCCTGCAGTGAAAAAGCATCTAATGGGCCATAAATTAATGTTTCATTTCCTTTAATAGTGTAATGATTAATTCCTTCTTCAGAGCAAGATTTTGTTGCACATTTGATAGCTACACTATAAAGAAAGAAATGGGGCTTTTTAACACTGAAAAGGATCAAAGCCAAAAGCGCTGCTATTTTTTGTTTGTGCTCTTGTACTTTGACTCTTCAAACAGATTTTTCTCCCCAGTTTTGTACAGAAAAAGGTAAAAAACATCCATCTCAGATGAGACCTTGTACAGCTTGTCAAGTTTCAACCCACAGTGTATTTTTACTGCAGATATAAACTTCTGAAAGTAAGGGGCTTCTAATGGAAATGCTGACATAACCTTAACTATACCAATGCTGCTGTAATGCTCAGGTTACCAGGAATATTTCTACTGCCAATTCAGTTTAACAAGTCTGAATGCATATAATTTGTTCCAGTTGTCTTTCCTCAGAGTGGGGCTCCTTTGTGCACACTTTCCAATGTGGCTTGCATTAAAAGAAAGGAAAGGAACAAAAAAAAAAAAAGCCCTACTCCTATGTAAATTCATATACACACTGATATGGTTTTATCACAGCTAAAAAGCTATAAATCTGCTTTAACTGATTCAGTGTGTTCCCTACTGGCCTGCAAAGGTGACTCATTTTATTGCTGCCCTTCACTGAATGTGACAGTCATAACTTTGCTTTGTTCTCTTTGGGATATTTATTCTTTGCAAAAAAACCCAAACCCCTCAGCCCTGACTTGTGTGTATTCATATTATCCACTCCTGACCAAGCCTGCCCCTGCTTGAGCCAAAAGGATTTTAGCTGGGTCAGGATTTGACCCTCGTTATGCTAGGAATCTAATCCAAATGCCTCCCACCGATATCAGAGATAAGAATCTAGTCCTATGGCAAATCATTTGCTTCTCACCTTTGGCTCATCCTGAAGCCAAACAACTGCCAGGTTAAACAAACACTCTCAGGATGCAACGTGAATTCATGAGGCAAGAGCTTAAGTGAGCACTTCTAGAGCTTCTTGTCCTCTAAAAGAACTACACCTTGCACAGTGAAAAATCTTTCTGATCTTTTCTTCTGGTAGGAAAAGTGAAATAAAAGAAAACCTCAACAGGACAGCCCCAGTGGTCATTGAGTAAGAGCAGGAATAATTCATGATCTAAGCTTCCTGACCACATCTGCCAGTTTACAACTCCTTACTTGATCTTCCTGGGCCTAAGAGGCAATGGCTGATGCTTGGGAATTCAAAATCTGAATCTTATTGTCATCTTTACAACAGAAATAAATTTGGAGGGATGATGTGAGGACAAATTTTCAAATATACCAGTTAAGTTCTGGATGGTTTCACTGATTTCAAGCAGATGACAACTGTGAAAATCAAGTCCTCCTAACAAACTTCTCAGGCTCCTGTGGGTGTACAGCCAGCCACAGCTCTTTCTACAAAGAGTGGAAAAAGGGGAATCTCCTCAGGATGATTCCAGAGCCTGATGGCCTTAAATGCCTCAAACAGAACTGAAAGCTTATGATTAATATGTTTCTTATTTACTATTGTTTCTAAAATTAAAAGAGAGGAATTTACGCCATAGTTTCTAAGGCTAAACTCTCAACAAGTTCCCAAATTAGAGGATAAATTCAGTGATGACCTTTTTTCTCAATTGCCAGTGTTCAAAAAAAAAAAAGTTTTAATAAAGAGTATTTTAAAACTGTTGGTAAACTTAAAATGTTCTTAAATTCTTCCTTTCCTTTAGATGTTTTTTATGAACTCCTGAAATGTTGGGGGGAGGTGGCAGTGTTAAAAAATGTTCAAAGAGGGAAGACAATAATCCAAATAACATTTTTTTACTTCTTAAAAGACACCTGGAAAATGACTAGGTATATTCCTCAGTTTACCTTCTGTCATTATGAATTTCCATTATGAATAACAATGGCCACTAATGGTCTCTGCAAAACCCTGATAAAAGCTGCAGAGATTAATTGCTATTCTTACTTAACATGCTTACTTGAGTGGTAAAGATAGAAGCAAGAGAAAGCACTGTGCAAGGACAAAACACAGCAAG
>VZTY01002568.1:104323-118331 GCA_013400935.1 Turnix velox | reverse complement strand
TGCCCTGCATTGTACAGCTGGTAAAGCTATTAATGATTACAACTTTCTGTGTATAATGTTTTAATCTCCTCAGGAACATGGAATCACAACTTTAATGTTTTTATTTTTAGAATCTGATCTTGTTCAACTGCTGATGCTCTAAAACCTTAAGAGACAATGTCCACTCCTGGTATAGATCACCAGTCTCTGCTTCGCAGGATATCCTACTACACTGCCCTACCAAAGCGCCAGAGCCAGCAAAGACAAATGAGTGCTTTGCATAGCAAATAGTTTTTATAGCTTACAGTTAATGGGCCTTACCATTAATTGGCAGAATTACAACTCTTGTTGAGTTGATGTTTAAAGTAGCTGTCCTGGAAAGTTATTAGACTTCCTTTTGTTCTTGTTTGTCTGCATTTTTTTTCTCAAGATTGATTACACAGTGCTTCTTTGAACTGATATTGAATGTTTCCTTTGAGGATCCAGTTGCATCTTGGTTTCTTATATTTAGCCAGCTTTTCAGGATGCAAGTGATTCAGGGATCTTAAATAAAAAACAATAGGAAAAAAAACCCAACAGAGTCAATATTCTGAGGAGAATATTCCCGAAAAACCTGAATAATATGTGTGTGGCTACTGAAAATATGAAGAGTTTGAGAAATGTGTAAACTGATTTATTAAAGCTAAATAGTATTACATTAATGGAAAATAAACTCCATTAACACACATAGTAGTTAACAAAGCACCTTGTGTTGTGCATTGCATGTATCTGCTCACTGTCTTAAATCAATTACCTCAGTCAAGACATAGTTCTCCTTTCTCTGGAGTGCGGCTTCAGCTGGAGGGAAAGCAATTTATTTCAAAAGCTGATTCAGCAAAAGACTCGTCAGGGGCCCATCAATGTCCCATTAATAATCAGAGATGCTGGAATGATTATCAGTGGCATTGTAAATCATTGGTATAACACTATTTATTTTAACATTATTCAGCAACTTGGTGTTTCCTGAAAGACATAAGAATTCCTGTATCATGAACCATGCCCTTCATCAGGAAGCAACAAGAGGAATAACAGACTTAAAAGATATTATTTCTTCATATGCTGCACCTTATTTTGTGAAATTAGCTATTCAAGATAAGGAGTCATTATAATTTTGATCTAAGTCAGTGATATTTATATCAGCAGGTATTAAGAAAATGTCATGCTCACTTCCACTAACTTGTTTTGGCCTCAGTCTCTAATAACCCTCCCTTTTCATTATTCTCTGAAGCTTGCTTCTGTCTTCAAATGAAATCAACAGAAGAAAGATCAATCCTGTACATCTCTTGGTGAGTCAGTCCAAATCTGAACCTTCTGCCTTCAGAGGACTTTCCAGAAGCATAATTTCACTGTTAGGAAAGAACTGTTAGGACAAAAGCTGACTGAATTATCCCTTGCAAGTAATTTAACCATCTTTTTTTTGATTCCTAATGAAAACTCAGTACAGATTAAATGCAAGCAGATTTGCCGTTTTTTAAAAATCCTATGACAAGGTCAAAACAGCTGTAATTTGGCTCTGCCTGAGTTCCTTTTTTACAAGATATAGATACTATTAAAAATAGCATTAAAAATGTCATGAATACAGAGGAAAAAAATAAAAGCTGCGAGAGAATCCAAGAGCCCAGAAAGCAGCTGTAGTGTAATAAATGTTCATTAATACGCTGCATCACACAGACTACTTCTATTGATGGAGTAGAAAAAAATACTGGTAGTGTTACCCCTGAATTTGATATTTTCAAACCTTAGGATCCCATTTTCAGTATGAAAAAAGCATCACTGAACGAGCATGAATGCAGCTGTGTTTTAACAATGCCAGGTCATTTTTCTCTGTTTCATTTTACAGTCTGAAGAGATTCCTCTTTCTTGCTGCATACATATTTTAGGGAAAACACACTCCTTTGAAAAGAACAACTTTTTCTCAAAGCCTAGAGACTATTTTCGTTTTAGGATTTTTGTCTAGGTGAGTTCTTATGCTGAGTAAAAATACATCTGCTTCCTTTTTTAGGGTTATGTTACTTAATGACTTCTTTTCTGTTTGCTTTGCTAGCGGTCATAAAACTATCATCATCTGCACTTCACAGCTGGCTCGAAGCTTTTTGCTGTGTAACCTTGAGTGATCACAGCAGTGATTGTCAGCTGCTGTGTCTTACCATGATAGGTATTGATATCTTAAATTTCGGAAATGAATAGCAATATCATGTATTATTTTGGGGGAAAAGAAGGTGCAACTGGGCCCTTCACTTTGCTGTAAAATGAAGCATGGATAGCTAAAGCTAGTGGTACAACTGGGTTTGAGTTCAGTAAACTTTCAGCTACCAAAGATGATTGACTTGAGATGGCGTTCAATAACCTTTGCTTTCAGCTGTGACTATTTATTGAAGTGCCCTGGACCATGAAGGATCGGTGATTGTTCTAACCCCAAAATCTCATTCATGTGATAAAGTATGACTTAATTTTTTTCTAAAGGCTTTGCATCCAGCTACAAAAGCTCCCGTTTCAGGGCTATCCACAAAGGATGACATCTCCTTCAGAGCAAGGACAGCCAGCAGCTGCAGCCCCCCACAAGTCGTTCTTCCCAGCGGGGTGAAGACCCCCATCACCCTCTCAGAGATCAGCCTCATTGGCCCCATCTGCGTGTGGCTACTTAGCAATACAAACGTGAATCCCTTTGAAGGGCAAATGCCCAGAAGATGGATGCAGGGGGAATTGAGTGGGACGGGTCAGCAAAGGGTAGGGCCAGTGAGTGTTGCGTGTCAGCCAAGGATGAGGGCAGAGGCCGCGGGCAGGCCGATAAAGGGACACGGAGGTTGGTGGAAGAGCCCCACGAATAGGCCCCACGAGCGACGAGGAAGGTTGTGGAAGAACCAACACGGCTCTCGTGGCTGTGACGACCTGTGATGGGTGCTCGGAAGCCGGGAGAGGAGTGACATCCCGACCCTTTGGGCAGAAGCGGCCCTTTGGGCAGGAGGCTGCCAGCGGGACCAGGCTGTAGGGGCGCCTACAGGGGAGCGACGTCGAGGCCGGTCCAGCGCCAGGGGGAGAGGCGGGTGCTTCTGAGTAGGTTGAGGGGGAGGCAGTCCCTCCGCAACCTCGGGGGCTTCGGTGGCCGCACCGACCGGCGGGAGCGAGGCCCAAGGCAGCAGCGGTGACGGCAGGGAGGGAGGCAAGAGACGGCCGCGCCGGTCAGCCAGAAAAAAGCTCCCCTCCCCCACACCCGGCCTCTCGCGAACCCCAGGTACGGGCCACTTGATCGACAGCTCTCCCCGCCCTACTGGTGTCTTCATTGGGCTTCTTTCACGCCGGTCAATGGTGTGTGAGAGCAAGTGCTGGTTCCCATTGGCGCGCCTTGCCCCGCCCCTCCCGGTGCGAGGCAAAAAGGAGGCCTGGGGGGGCGGGGCTTGAGGCTGAAGGGGCGGGACGGCGGCGGCAGCGGAGGGGCCGCGGAGGCAGCGGAGGGGCCGCGGAGGCTTAGCCCGCGAAGGCGGTCGGCGGCGGCTGGAGCGGTCGAGCAGAGCGGGATGGGACAGAGCGCGGCGGCAAGTGGGTGAGGGGTGAAGCGAAGGGAAGGAGGGAGGAGGTGGGCAGAGATGTAGAGGGTCCGTTATCTCCCCGTTGAGATGGGGGGCGACCGCTTTTTAAGGGTCTTTTACCGGATAATCCCCCCCTGTTGCCTTGTGGGAGCCTCTCTCAGCGAGTCGGCGGCGTTGTCGTCTCCTTTCTCCTCACAGCCGCGATGAGGGGCAGCTCGGGGGCCGGGCGGAGCTGCCCCTCTCGGCCGCCTCCCGCCTCAGCCCGGAGAGGGTGAAGCTTTGTTTCAAGCCCTTCTGCCGGCCATGGCCCCTTGCTGTTATCCGGAGCCGTGGGCCTTCGGTTCTCGTGTGGGGGATGTGGAGTTCGGCCAGGGAGGAGGCCCTCGGACTCGTCAATTCTCGGGGCTGGACGACGTGTTGCCCGTAGCCCGGTCGGAGCGCTCGCTCCGGCCCCAAGAACCGATGAGTCCGGGGACGGGATTGTTCTTCCCCCACTCGTGGCCGTGACACCGGTAGGTCCCTTGTGATGCCCTGTGGTCTTCAAGTGCTTAAAAAATAATCGGCTTTGGCTCTGAAGGGCGCTCGGAGTCCTTGACAGCTCAGGAACTTTCAAACACCCTCTCTTTTTTTTTTTTTCCTTTTCTTTTTTTCCCCTCTTGTAATCGTGGCTTTTGGCGATTAATTAAGTTTACTACTGCTGAGAAGCTAGGAGGCTGAGTGAGTGCAGGCATTTATTATAGACAGGGATTTATTCTAACTGCTGTGTGCTTAACACTACTAAAAAGTGGTATTTATACCCAGAAATGCTTATTTGTGCGTTTTCTTGTCATTTCTGGGTCAACTCAGTTATTGCTGTAGGTAACTAAGGGAAGAAGGACTGAGCATCGAGATCTCAGACTGAGCCACAGCTTGTGAAGTGGGGCCAGCTCTCAAGTGAGGGGTTATTGGATGCAGTTGTGAGATTTCCTTGATAGAAAAATAACTTCAAAGCACAAATGGTTTAGTTTGTGTGCTGTTTGTGGGGCAATAGGAAAAAGCTGTCTAGCTGTGGTTCTTTGTGCTTCTTTTGTAAACTACAGGGAATGAGAGGAAAGAATTCCTATTAGAAAAAGATGGGGGCAAATTGTGAAAGCAGCCAGGAACTTCTAGAGATTTAAAATCTAGAGGTGAGGAGATGGTAGTTTTGCCTTGTGTATTGTGCCGGGCTGACACTTCGTGATGTTGTTATAAACAGCCTGTGTTGTATAACTGTAATACATTTTAATTACATTTATATGAGACACTGATGTTTTAAATTTGCCTGATACAATGTTTTTCATAGTTGTTAATAGTGTGTGTATTTGAAGAAGGGAATGAAGTAATGGAATAAGACTGTAGTTCTTGCTCTCTGGCATGCACTCCCGCACTACAGTGATCTGTAGCTCAGATGTGAGGTTGTGTGGTCTCTTAATATACTGAGGCTGACATCGTATAGAATAATTATTTAGGCTGACACCAAGTTGGAAATCTGTTATGTTGAAGTTGTGGTACTTGCAGACATAAAGATTCAAGATTAGATGCCATATTTGAGCTCTGGCACTGAGCTTTGGTAGGTGTTATGATCAATTTCAGCTTACTTTTCCCTTTAAGTTCTCATCAGTAGAAAGAAACACTAAGCTGGAAGGACAGTTATCTGCCAGCACTAAGTCATTCTCATTCAGTAAGAGCATGGCTTTCAGTAAGTCCTGTAAGAAGAATATTTTATTGTCAGCTCTTCAGTTGATTCCAGAGCCAGACCATGTGCCCTTTCAGCAGTGTGGAAGCTGGAAGCTCAGTTTGTTTTCAAATGAACTTTGTAGAGACGTTATGCAAAGCAAACTCTTCCTGTTAGCTTTCTGGAAAATTAGTTTTATGTTTTCATTGCAGGTGGCAGTGTGAATGCAGTTATTAGGTGGTGAACATGGGTTTTGTTGTATGTGAAATACTATGTAATTGAGCCAATCCTTTTCTCCTTTTCCACAACTGTTTGCTTCAAATAAAAATTAGGAAACATTTTTTAATCGTATACTGAAACAATAGTCTTAATTACACTTAGTAGTTACTGAAACTCCATAGTCTGTACCAGTCTGCCTATTTGTGGATAGAAGTAATAAAAGATGATTTTCTGCATCTGCAGTAGATCTGCTTGTGCTCTAAAAAAACCTTTTGTAGCAGAAATAAGTTGTTGAGGCTTTGTGTTTGATGTACATGGTACAGCACATGATGTTTCATAGTTAATAGCAGCATAAACCTCCTTTATTTTCAGTATATGCCTTGTCTGTACAATGTGCCTCAAAGGATTATGATTTTAGGAGAAGTAATATAAACTTCTAAGAGACCAGCTGCTCATTGGTGTGACTACTTTAGCTTAGGTTTATTTACTTTATTCTTCAGTGAGAAAGTACATGCCATGTATTTCTCTCAAACAAGTATAACAGTGTCTGCAGGCAGTGTTGCTGTATGAAGGACAGAGGAAGAAAGGCCATCATCTGACAGATGACAGGAATATTATTTTGAAGTTTAATGTATACAGCAGTTAGTAGGACAGGATTTCCCTAAACCAAACCAGAGCAGATACCTCAGTGAAGCATTCCAGAAGAGCTCTGGTAGCTGGGTGCTTTAGTCATAGTATCAGTGTTGCCTGGATAGTGAATTAGCTTTCATGCCTTTGCAAGTTCTCAATTTTTTATTATATTTCCTGTATGGACATTTCTATCTTAGTCCAATTTGAAGTAGTTGAAGTGGAAGAGATCTTTGAGAGAATTACATGGAGGACTCATGATGTAAAAAGGTAAATATACACAGTTAAATTTTTGCTCTTTTGAGCCCTCCCATAGCACTGTCTTCAGAGCTCTCTTGACTGCTTTTAGTGAGGAATGTGCAAGAAATGTTGTTTCAGCTAATTGCATCTTACTCTTGCAGGCCTATTTTTACAGAGTCATGTGCAGAATGACAGGAGTTGGAAGTGACCTCTGGAGATCATCTCTTCCTCTCATGTTAGCAAGTTGCAGAGGAACACATCCAGGCGGGTTTTACTTGATATGTTCTTGTAACTGAGCTTGAACCTCATAGCTTTTTTTTTTTATTAGAAGGTGATGTATAAGTATTTTTATATGATTAATGTGTCTTTGATAAAAATTTTTGGACTTCTTGTGATTATTATCATTATTTCTTTCAATCTTATTTTTACTTGCATAGATTGTTCAGCTACAGGCAGCTTATCAGGTGAATTGCACTACTAGTGTAAATTACTAACCAGGCTGGAGAGGTAGAGTGGGTGTTTGTTAATCATCTCATTGACAGAAAGATACAAGCTTACAGTAGTGATAGAAAGAAATTACTTTTATCAGGCTTATTTCATATAGAAGTAATCTTAAAGCCACTCGGTTTATGAAGATCATTAGGAGTACCTACCTGGTTATAAATAGATAGCTTCAATGTAGCATAGAATTGTATGTTGCCTTGTACAAGGAATGGTCACATATTGTAACTGTGTGTTCTCTTAACAGAGAAGGAGATAGAGGGTCAGTATTAAGAAATTACTTGTATGAAAGGCTCGCGTATGGAATACCTGTAAGGGAAATCTGTCAGTAAAGAATAAAATGAGGCTTTTGGAGCTGAGGCTTTATAGCAGAACTGTCATAGCACTTTCATTCTCTCCTGAGAGCTTAGTGTGCCTTTAGAGGTAGTAATGAAAGTAACCTGAAGTTACACTAGATGTGTTTTCTTAACATGTGCATGCTTTCCTTCACACTTACTGTTCAGAAGTCAGCCTGTTGTGAAAGTTGTTAAATGTAGCACTAGGGTGTGTTTTATTTTAAATCAGGAAAGCCCTGTTGTGTTTCTGAAAACTTGGATAACTAAATTTCTTTTTAGCTGCTGATGTAATTTCTTTTTCTTCTGCCAAAAGGGCAAGCACAGCATTTGGGAAGAAATTACAAAATTAGTGCATAGAAACAGCTGGAGATCAAAATGGAAACTCATTTAGGTTGCAAACCAGGAGCTTATCTTGTTTGATTTCTTTCGGCAGGTGAGATAGATGGAAAATTTTTTTTGAAGGCTTGTTAAGCATTTGTTGTATTTGCTTGTCTTTAAAGAAAATAAATCTGAATTTGTGTTAGGGTTTTATAGATGTTCTGAATTTAAACACATTGTGAATCAGTTTTTCATTTCTCAAACTTAAATGCTCTGCCATTATACTATTGATGGTTTCTGGGTCTAGAATTGATCACTGCCTGTGTTTGAGCTTGCTTTTTTTTGGTGGACCTCTGTTTAGCAGAAGTTTAGTTACTTTTTATTTCCCTCAAGATTCTTGGAGCTATTTCCTACCTGTTGGTTACGAATATCTCTGTTTTTATAGAGATTTGGTAGCCTAATATACTGATGGATGTAGTGTGTTTTCCTGTTAAGCTTCGGACGTCTTTATGCTGATTTTATGTATTATTTATTTGAACGTTCACTCAAAGGTATACTTCAACACTGAGTTCATTTTTGTAATAAAATAATTTTAGAAGCTGAAAAATAGAGCATGATTCAGGTTAGATTTGGTTGATACTTATGTTAAAGACAAATGTCATTCTACAGTGAAATCATTGAAGAAAATATTTCCCCGTCACTTGTATACTGTCAAAGAGATTACACTTAATGTGTAGAATTTTCTTTGAAGTATTCATAATAACAGACCTCCTTGGCTTGGTAAGAAGTATGGGAAAGAAGTGACATGGACTATGGAACTCTGAGTTGGAGTTGGCTAAAAATTAGTGAACATGGTAACACCACTAAAGTGCCTCAGGCACAACTGCCATGCAGGTGCTTTTGCTTTAGTTTTTGAATTAATATTAATCTGTAGACACAGAATTAATCTCACATTCTTTGGATTCTGTTTTATAACAGTCTTCAGAAAATGATGCAGCCTTTAAAAGGCTGCCAAGAGACACAGGTAAAATATGTATAGATATCAGAGATAATTTATTCATTGCTCATATTTTACTGTCATCATAATTGAAGTAAATAGAAGTAGCTTATGCTAAGACAACTGTAATTTTGAATAATCTGTTAGAACTAGAATTTTTGGTAGACTTAAGTGTAGGGGGTTTTTTTCCCAAGACAAGAAAAGGATTTTCAAATGTTATCCACAGAATTACAGGCTGGCTTGTTTTATCTCCAGTTCAATAATTAAATAAAAAATCTATTTCACTTTTTCCTTGGCTTCAGCTTTTATTGCACATCCCTGTTGTGGAAATCTGCTCAATACAGAAACTGTAGAATAATTTCTTGTGGTTAAGCTCTGTTGAACATTGTTCATTTACACAGCAGTATGCAAAGATAAATTCACACTGATGAAAAATATTTGTCATCATTCATTTCAAATGAGACTTTCTGGAGGCTTATGCAGTGGTTATGTTTCTTCCTCTGCTGGTCTAAAAGCATAGTTAAGAAGTTTGGCTGTTGTAACTGTGCATTAATGCGGTTTTGATGGGTTTTTTTGGTACTTGAATATGCATTTGCTTTACAGTTCTCTCTGTAATGGTGATGCTCAAGTCCTCTGTTAACCTTGCATTTGCTGATAGAACATCAAAACTGGAAAGGGAAGTTTAAATTATAAATGGTGAAAACACTGTTTAATGCATGAGCTAAATTAAATTGATAGATACAAAAATCTTTAACTTTGTAGCAAGTGCTGCTAGCAATTACAATTTTTCAGGCATTTGAGACTTTGCATAAGCCTATTTATTATTTGCATAAGCCTCCCTTATGAGGACAGGCTGAAGGAGTTGGGGTTCTTCAGCTTGGAGAAGAGAAGGCTTGGGAGGGACCTCATGGTAGCTTATCGATATCTGAAGGGGGCCTACAGAAAGGCAGGGGTAGGACTTTTTAATACGATATAGGATGGCAGGACTTGGAGCAATGGAAGCAAATCGGAAGAGGGTAGATTTAGGCTGGATATAAAGAAATTCTTTAAGGTGAGGGTGGTGAGACACTAGAACAGGCTGCCTGGAGAGGTTGTGAGTGCCCCCTCCTGAAGGTGTTTAAGGCCAGGCTGGACAAGGCACTGAGCAGCCTGATCTATGGCGGGGGGTTGGAACTAGATGATCTTTAAGGTCCCTTCTAACCCAAACCATTCTATAATTCTATTTAATACTTCTAGGTGAAGGATGCTGTCATTCAACCTTTTCTAACTTTTCTCTTTGAGATTTTTTTTAAATTCTCCTTCAGTCTTTTTAAGGTAATGCAGTCATGTTTTCGGGTGCTTGGCTTGTCTCTGAGCACATGTTATTGCTCATGTGCAACGAGCACACTTAAGCTGTGTGCCCAGCACTTAAATATTAAAATAGGACACTGGGCTGGGTAATGTCAGCAGGGAGTGTGAGCTATGGTATCTTACTGAGTTGAAGTGCTCTGTCTGCGATCAGAGGGTGCTGCAATTATTTTCCTGTTGGGCTACCTGAGGTGAAGCCCTTGTTTTTTGGTGATTTGTTTTTTAATGTTGAACACTGTGCTGGTCTACCATTGATTTGTTAGTGATTCTTTGTTCAGGAAACCCTTGCTTCTCCTAGCCAGGAATTTGAGTGACACTGTATTTTTCGTGGAATGCTGTAATTTGCTACTTCTGCTCATATTTATTTATTTTCTTCTTTGGTGTCTTGTCCTCTAGGTTGCTAGGTAATTTATTTGATCTTGGAATACAGCAGTGTTCTGGATTAAATGGGGTTCTTTTGGGTTATGGAGCCTGTTTAATGTTCTTCAAGTATTGATAGATAATGAAAGCAGAGGCTGTTGATGGAATAAAATACACCAAAGCTCTTTATACTTAAGCTTTCCTTTGGTATAAGAAAGATATGGAGATACCACCATGTGTCCAAAAAAAAAAAGGCAATAAGGAAGATGAAGAGATTAGCGGGCATGACTCAGGAGGTGTGGCTGAAGATACTAGGTTTGTTCAGCTAGGAGAAAAGGGTATTGATAGTGACCTTATCTTTGTCTACAACTCTCTCATGAAGAACAGTGGATGAGGAGGTGCTGATCTCTGCTCTCTGCTGTCCAGTGATGGGACATGAAGGAGTAGCTTAGCTGCATCAGGGGAAGCTCAGATTGGATATTAGGAAAAAGATCTTCACTGAGGGGATGATCGAGCGCTGTAACAAGCTTCGTAGTTGTGACCTCCTGTGTTGCGATTCAAGAAGGGTTCAGACAATACTTTGGGGTATCTGTTTAGGTTTCTCTGTGTAGATTTGGAAGCGGGCTTTGATGATCCTCATGGCTCCCAGCTCAGGGTAATCTATAACATGAAAGCTATAATGCCATAGTATTTTAGAGGCCTTGAGGGTGCTGGCTATTTAGAAGATAGCATGTGCAAAAATATTTCCTTTTATTGTTGATGTATTCATAGAAACTAAAAGTGAACGAAGTACCTCATGAGGACTGAAAAGTGTGTATAGTCTCATGAAAATACTCTAAGTCCCAGTGCAAAGGGAACATAATATTAAGACGGTGCATGGAGGATAGTTAGTGTAAATTGGAAATCACTGATGATCTACCATATTTATTAGTGGAGAACATTTTATGATGTGATAATCTGAACTCTTCTACAGACTGGCTTATCATATCTGCTTGTCACTGCAGAGTGGAATCTCTTTAACAGGGCTGTTAATAATGGTTGGGGTTCAAATTGAATCTGGGGGTGACATTGTTTCCAGTACTGATGACTGTAATAAGTATCTGAGTCTGAATATTCCCTTTTTTGAGGGTTTACAGTAAATGTATGTAGCCCTCTTGAGAAGCCTTATGTTTCAGCCTAGCAATGCTATTCCTATTGTGATGCCTTCCTTTGATGGTTAGAAAAAGCTAACCTATCCTCGTCTTTGTGCTTCTGGTGAGGTAGGGACAGTGGTGTTTGTGTCACTGTCACGTACCTGAGCAGAAAGACCTGTTAGAGCAAGCGAGCATTAGGTAATCATTGGATCTATAACTTGATCAAAAAAGGTTCACAAAGGTGGAAACAGATTCTGTTCTGCCTTCCCATGACCTGGAAAATTAAATGGCATTAGAACATTGGCATTTCCTCAAAGCTAGAGAATTTAGTCCTTCAGCTGATAGATTAAAATTCCTTGTGCATCTTCATAGTGGCAGTTGGATTGCTTGTAATGAGTTAGTTGGTGAACTTGTGTATGTAATAGGTGACAGACATGATAAGTCAACATGTTAATAGTATTCCAGTGAATGTTGGAATTTATTTCTTGATGTTTGCTTTGAAATCTCATGGTGGAAAAGGCTAATATTCTATGATGCCAAGGAGGACCACTCATTTGCTGTGGACTTGGTTTTGTCCTAACAGAGGAGCAGGCAGCTGTGAGGAGGAATGTGCTGTGGGACAAGACCTGGGAAGCTTATTTTGGAACATCTAACAACCTTTGGAAATGCTTCTTCAAGAAATTCTTCTGCCTCGTTACATGTTGACGAGAAGAGTTTGAACTTCTGAATTAGAAGGAAGGCTTTAGGGCAAATGTGGCTTCTTGGTTCTTTCTTTTGCAGTAGTTAGAGCTTGCTGCAGTCTTTTCTGTTGAATGTTAAAATGCTCTGGAACTCCTATCAGCACTCTTTTATTGTAGAGTTACTTCCTGGGAAGGCACTGTTTTTCTCTTTAAAACTTGGCTGCTGTGCTGAATGCTTAAGCAGCTGGAGACATGGAGGAGATAACACATCACTTCAAATGAAGGCTGAGTTTGATTTATGCTGAATTGGAAGGTACTTTCATATATGTATTGCTGTGTATTTGCACACAGTTTGAATATGGAAGTTCCTTCCAAGCACTGCATGCCAAATCTGGGGCTTGCAGTTAGACAATGTCTTGGTGCAGTTATACTAGTGGTTTGGTTTCAGATCTTTGTAGTAGCAGGAGTATTTGCCAGGCTATGCTAGACAAGCAGATGCGCAAGCTGTGTGCTATCTGTCCATTTCTGCAGAAAAAAGCAGCATTTCAGAAACTTTATGTATTTCTAGACAGAGGATGTTCTGTCTCCTTCAACTCAGCATGTTTCTTGTGAAGTTTTCCATTCTTCAAGTCCTGCAGGTCTTGTACGTCTTTGCTGTAGCAATCACTTCATAACAATTAAAGAGCCAGAGAGCTTGTGCATGGCAAGCATGAAATACCTCAATGTTGAAGTGATGACGTACAAATGCCTTCAAGATGACTGTCTAAGAATGCACTGGAGTATAGTATTCCAGCCCTCAAATGAAACCTAGCTATTAGAATGTTTGCCTCCATCCTCAAGCACTGGTCACACTCTTGTAGGCAAAGTTTTAAGGTAACTGTACACAAGTACAAAGATAAGATTTGGAGCAACATCTAGTTATAGCTCAGTCTAATAATGTAAAGGCAGACCATGTATAGCTGCTGAATTTCTGTGCATGATTTGCACTGCTAATAGCAGGTAAAGCTTCCATGATGACAGACTAATAAGCAGCTGGGTTTCTAATCATAAGAATTCTGATTAGCCTGAAATAGCTGCATCTAAAATACTTCTGTAAGATAATTTGGCATTCTGACCTTATTTTTTAGAGTATTTGCTATTCTCCTGGATGAGTTACATGCTTTGCAGTAGTGTTATTCTGGCTGCCATGTGAACAATTCAGAGGACCTCTAAGCTTGTGGATCTGCTGTCACTCAGAAGGTTATATTCTTCTTGGTCACTCATCTGGCTGAACTGCTGGCTTGATGTTGGAGCAGAATTAGCAGTTTTCAGGTATTTTTGAGTCTTGGAAAGTGGTGACAAGGTTCTATTCAATGGGACGTGTAAGTATTTACAAAAGCTGCTGGGAAGGGAGGGTTATAATTCCATGACTGGTGAAAATTCTAGAATTTCTGTTGTCATAGATGCTTCACGTTGGCTAAATATTTTATATTGCTTAGTAAACTGGTCTGGTTATTATTTTTGTGGGTTACTAATTTGTTGAGAAAAATGATTAGAGTGAAGTCAAATACTGTAGCACATTGAGCCCTGGTCTTAAAACTGTGACTTTCTGAAATGAAAAAGAAATAGCAGTCTTATCAAGTTTGCATGTTTCTGGTAGGAGTTTGAGCTCTTAGTCTGAGGAAGCAGGGAAAATAACCACCTTTAGTGGTCAGGTGGGTTTTTTCCTGTCTTTGACAACTGCAGCTGAAACCCCAAATCCATCTCTTCTCCCTCTCCTGCATTTTAGGACGAAGATGTTAATGTGTTTTGTTTGCTACTTCCTCATTTGAGTTTTCTCTTCTGCTTCCTCCTGCTACAAACTCTATGTATTTCTTCTCAAACTTTCTTTTACTTCCCTTTCAAGCTCTTTTTTTATATACAAATATTCCCCTTAAGAAAGAAATGCATTGTGATGAAATTCTGCTTTGTGTCGTTTCTGCTAAAACCAATGGATGCTTTTTTTTTTTTTTTAAGGCTTAAGTACTTTAGCTT
>VZTY01002568.1:42409-104312 GCA_013400935.1 Turnix velox | reverse complement strand
TGAAGTACTTATAGATGAAAAAAACCTCAAGGCCTAACAAACCACAACAAAACTTTGCCCCATTGCCACATTCATCCCCAAAGAAACTTAAAATGGAGGGAAGTAGATGCAAGAGATGAAATGTAAACCTGGCTTCCCTCAACTGCGTGAATTGCCTACTATCAGATTTCTTTAAACCACAGAATGTTGTTTTTGGCAGGAACATCAGAAAGAGTATTCTTTCTTTAAACAGTTGTTGTTTGGAAAACAAGCATATGTCTGGCATCATCATGGATTTCCAAAAGAGGAAAAAGTAATTTTGTTTTTAAAACATGTAGTAAAAATCTATTTTCAGCAGAATCAAATGTTAAATGCTTTTGGAAGCTTCAATTTGATGCTGTGCCCTTATAGTTGGTTGTCAAGGTTGGAACAACAAGCACAGCTAGCCCTTAAACTGCTAAATGCTAATCATAGCTTGGCAAGAGTTCTTCTTAGCCAAGTTACTGGGCTATTGAGAAGCACATGGGCAGCTTCTATGACTTTTTTGAATTTTTTTTTTAAGCTAAACTTAAATGTTCTGTTCATGTATAAATAAAGCTTCAGTTTGTGCTTACAGGAATTGTTACATTTGCTGTACAACCCAACCCTAAGCCAGGAGTTTGAGTATCCCCGCTGTTGTTCACCTCTTAGTAATTGTCTGTTAATGCTTTTTAATATGAAGCATTAGAAAATAAACTGAAGTTTTGTAAATTTAAAGGATGGGAATATGAACAGTGAATAGTTTGTATTAACTTGATAACTTTATTTATGCTCAGTATGGAACAGTAACTAGCCTTCAACACTCCCAGTTACCCAAAGAAATTTGTCTGTGTTCATTCATTTACAGGGACACAATAAGAATGAACAAAAATCATGTGCTTCAGAACAGAGTGGGAAACATTAGAGAAATTTGTCTATAAGGGTAGGATGTATGGGTATTGAATCCAAAGGAAATAAAACCAGTAAATTTAATTGAGAGTTACTGAAAGTTTCTATGTTCTCTTTAACATATCCAACCTGTTAATTTAAAACATGGATGGAACCTTGAAATAAAAGCTTGTCTGAAACACAAAGCTTGAAGGACAAGTGTTCTTTTGTCAGTAATGTGTTTTTGAGTCTTCTAAATTAACTTTGAAGAAAATACTAAAATAAATGTAACTGTAGGAAAGATAGGACTGTATAAATAATTAAATTCTACTGTGGATTAGTTAATTTGCATGATGTTATCAATGTGCGATAAAATATGGCTTCCATGCCTTTTCCCTCATGTGTAATGAAGTGTTGATTATTTTTCCTGATTCAAGGCAGGACTTGCTGATTTAAATCAAATTCTTATTGGATGTTAAAAGAATAAACAATGTCAAAGTGAGAAGCTTATGTATTACGTTTTCTGTAGGCTTGAAACATAGGCTGAATAGAAAAGAGTATATCTGGCCTGTAAAGGTTCAGCAGCTGCATGTACCCTGCCCACTACTTCCCCCTCAAACAAGTAATGTTAGTCATTAACTCTTTTATTTAAGATTTGCATTAGCAGCAGTTTTATTCAGGAACATATACTAAGAGAAAGTGATGTTCTCTTCCACCTAATGAATAGTTTCTGCCCAGTAGATTCTTGGTAGCTGAAAAGAGGCTTTTAAAATCACTCAGATGATCTAGTAACACTTTATTTATTTTTAATGTAGTTTTTTTTTAATGCACGGATAAATTGCCTTAGAGTTGGTTGTGCTTGGGGATGAAAATTACTTACTGTTGATAGCATAACATCACATCCAGCCATTAAATCAATGTTCCCCTGTTCTGCAGAAAGAATGTTGGTTGCAGGGTGGCATGTAATCTGGAAATGTTCCTCTTAAATGTTCTCATGTGCTTTTGTTTGATTTCTGGCTAATTCTTTTTATTTTGCTGCTTATTTCTTCAGAAGTGCACCTGGTACAAGATGCATTTAATGTTATTTTTTTCCTCATGTGTTTACTATTTAAGTGTTGATTAGAATGTAGTAGGCAAGCATTTTCAGCTGTATTATTTTTGTCTTTATTCAAATACTTTTATCCATTATTAGTTGTTGATTACTTGAGTAAATGCAGAAAAAGAGTGACAGACATGTGGTGATCAGATACAGGTAGTCTAATGAATAAGATGTTCTGAGATTAAAACTCTACTTAATCGTACAATCCAAGATAATGTGTTTTTTGTACTAAAGCAGTAACCCAAACTGTTATATTTTTTGTACCAGTCTATTTACCTGAAAAATGCAGTGAAACGTTATCAGTTTAAGTGCCATTTTATGCTTCTAGTTAATGGAGAGAGCACCATTGTTTCTGTTCATAGTAATTCATGAAAATGTAGGATATTAAGTGTTGGGTGCAATAACCTGTTTTAATAAAAAAGTGATTCCCATGGTAATCTGCAGCAATGGTTGCTAAAATATGAAAGCCAGTTTGCATGTGTACTGTGTTGAATGAAAAATTGTTGTGTGAGACTTGGTGGTACATTGAAGCAGATCCTCATAAAGGAGCCGTTGAAAAAAAACAGAAAAATGCACCAGAAAACACAAACCTGTAAATAACAACACAAGAGTCTCTAAATCAAACAAGTTTCTGTGCCTCCTTATATCATAACGTTTTATTTCATTATACTTGATGCAGAATTTGCCAGGATTTTAGTAATAAGTTATAACACAAGCGCTCAGTTCAGATGATTGTGGTTCTAATACCACTTCACCACAATGTTGGTCATAGAGGTCACCTATGAAGAACTACATGAGCATTTTCAACCCAGGTCACTTGTGACTATAAAGATAAGGCATCAGGTTCTCAATATGATGCAGCTTTCCTTGCTAGCTTCCTCACATCTGTACTGCATGAGCATGGTTCTTTGAGCAGAAGCTTAACAGACTAACAGTTCTTAAATTTTTAATTGAACCTTCTTTTTTTTGGTAATAGTTTGCTCCTCTAATGCTCTTCATTTAAAAGCTCTAACAGCTGCTAAATGAAGAGGGAGAGAGGAAGTAGTGTGCCACAGCTGCGTGACTGGGCTTGTTGTTTGGAAGTGGAGTTGGAGCCCCAGAATATTGTGTGGTTTCTTATTTCCAACATGGAGGTGGGAAGAGATGGATCTGAAGCTCTGCTAAATTCCCTGCTGTCCTTTTTCTCCTTCTTCCCATTCTCAGAATGGTCACTAAACCCCAAAATACGGGTTGCTTCCATTCCTGAGTGCGAACTACATGTTGCTTTGGAGCTGTTGTTTACTGCTTGGATAGGCAGGCATGATATTGCCTTGGGACATGACGTGATGCTTCATTTCCTATTGCCCATTCTGTGCCTCCACTCCTTGTCTTTAACGTAGTGTTGAAGAATAGCTTTTGCAATTAAAAAAACCCCAAAACCTCTGTGGATTTCTTGGCAGCTTGTGCCTTTTGGCAACCAGATACCATTGTTCCAAAATATGTAAGGTGTAGGGTTTTTTCCAAAGTCAAGATATTTTGAATCATACATGATAGAAATCTGTATTTAATTCTTGAAAATCTGTATGATTTGTGATTTCCAANATCAGGTTCTCAATATGATGCAGCTTTCCTTGCTAGCTTCCTCACATCTGTACTGCATGAGCATGGTTCTTTGAGCAGAAGCTTAACAGACTAACAGTTCTTAAATTTTTAATTGAACCTTCTTTTTTTTGGTAATAGTTTGCTCCTCTAATGCTCTTCATTTAAAAGCTCTAACAGCTGCTAAATGAAGAGGGAGAGAGGAAGTAGTGTGCCACAGCTGCGTGACTGGGCTTGTTGTTTGGAAGTGGAGTTGGAGCCCCAGAATATTGTGTGGTTTCTTATTTCCAACATGGAGGTGGGAAGAGATGGATCTGAAGCTCTGCTAAATTCCCTGCTGTCCTTTTTCTCCTTCTTCCCATTCTCAGAATGGTCACTAAACCCCAAAATACGGGTTGCTTCCATTCCTGAGTGCGAACTACATGTTGCTTTGGAGCTGTTGTTTACTGCTTGGATAGGCATGATATTGCCTTGGGACATGACGTGATGCTTCATTTCCTATTGCCCATTCTGTGCCTCCACTCCTTGTCTTTAACGTAGTGTTGAAGAATAGCTTTTGCAATTAAAAAAACCCCAAAACCTCTGTGGATTTCTTGGCAGCTTGTGCCTTTTGGCAACCAGGTACCATTGTTCCAAAATATGTAAGGTCTAGGGTTTTTTCCAAAGTCAAGATATTTTGAATCATACATGATAGAAATCTGTATTTAATTCTTGAAAATCTGTATGATTTGTGATTTCCAAAATCCTCAGAAGAGGAAGGCAAAGGGAGCAGGACTTGAAAATGTAGGTGAAATGGTTATTTTATGGTTATCGGAAGACTGAGGAAGGGACACAGGCAAGAAGCTGAGAGAGAACAGGATGACATTCTTGCAGTCACATGATTATGAACTGTTAAGAGAGATTTGGGATGTGTGTGTATATATATATGCATTATTATATTAATAAAGTCTGAGAAAATCTAAAAATCTTACAAGATAAAGATTTTAATTGGAGCTGGAGATTTCTTGGACTTCCATGGACGTTTCAAAACCTCTTCATGGAAATCCATCCCTTCTGTTACATGGTGCATTTTTGGCAACTGCCTGCCTCCCCTCTTCCTTCCTGAAAAAGCCAAAACCAACAAAGGAGAATACTAAACATGGCTGTAAAAATGATACTGAAGTAATGTGAGGTGTGCAATTTACTGAATTTATGGAAATATTTAATGAGGATAGTTAAATTTAGTCTCTTTGAGGTAATATCAACTGCTTGTTGTTGACTCTGTGGTACATAACCAGAATGGATAATGTGATTCAGATGATATTCATGCTTTTCCTTAACCATATTAAGCAGTGTGAGGCAGAAGGAGTTTTAAAATTTCCTTTTATGCAAACAGGTCTTAATTAAAGCAGGCAACAGCAGGCGTGATGGCTTTAAGCCACTTCAACCTTCTTTTTGAAAGAAAAACTGGACTTTATTTCAAATACTTCCGTGATTTGTTTGATCTTCCTAAACTGCTAAGCCCCTCTACATTGAATGAGATTTGAGGTCACAGATACATTGCAAAACTGCTTTAGTTTAACTGGCTTATAAGCAAAAATCTTAGGAAAAAAAGACCTAACAGAAACAAACAGAACTGCCTATCTCATCTGGCTCTTTAAAAATAGGAGAGGGGAAAAAGAAACCCTTGAGAAATCAGGATAAACTTGAACTATGTAGTTAATACTAGAGTATGCTAATCTCTTTCTAGAATAGCTAGGTTGTATAATGGAATAATAAGTTTCATCTGTTAATGCTCTCATTTTTCTCCTTGTCTTCTCACCCTCATTTCTTTACATAGTAGTGTCCTTAATTGAACCCCATAGATGAGCTGTAAGGAGTCACTGACTGTTTAATCATTAAAATTAAAGAGTCTATTTATAAAATTAAACTACAGTGTAATTAATTAGTGGTAACTACATCTGTCTAAAAGCGGAAGGTTTTTCAGACTTTAAAATTGAGGGGAAAGCCCACATTTTTCACAAATATTTTGTAGTCTGTGTCCTACTGAACCTTTATAAAGGCTTTGTGTCTATATAGAGAAGTGTATCTATATAAATATATTTATCTACATTAAAGACTTCATAGATAGTGAGAAATAAACTACATTAATACATATACATGCATACCTAAGTATGTATATCTGAGAGAGAACTGTTCCTAAGAATAGAATATTTCAGTTAGAAGAGACCTACAAGAGACCTACAGTGATCATGTAGCCCAACTACCTGATTAGTTTAGGGCTGACCAAAAGTTAAAAAGCATTTGGACAGTGTCCTTAATAATAATGTTTAAATGCTGATAGACTCAGAGTATTGACCACCTCTTTCAGAAGCCTATTGCAGTGTTTGACCACATTCATGGTAAAGAAATGCTTTCTAATCTCAAGTCTAAACCTCTCCTGGTGGAGCTATGAGTCATTCCCATGCATCCTGACCCTGGATACCACAGAGAAGAGCTCAGTACCTCATTCTCAACTTCTTGTCCTTAGGAAGATGTGGAGGCCAATGAGATCACCACTTATCCTTCTTTTCTCCATACTAGACAAGCCCAAAATCCTTAGCAACTTGTCACAGAACATGCTTTCCAGCTATTTTATCAGCTTTGTTGTCCTCCTCTGGTCACATTTGAGGACTTTGTTGTTGTTATTGAACTGTTTGGACCAGAACTGCTCACAGTACTAATGGTGAAGCTGTACAAACAGAATACAGCAGCGTAATCTCCTCTTTTGATGGGCTGGTCATAATCAGCTTGATGCCCCTCATGATGTAGTTTGCCCTCTAGTCATCTTTGAGCCCTGGCTGACTCCTCTTGAGCTACTGCTGACCAGCACACTACATCCCATTCTTCTGGGTGGATCTCCAGGCACTCCTCTCCAAGTATAAACTTGTGCTTGGCCTAGATGTGGGATCTTGAATTTGGCCTTGTAATATTTTATCTCCTTCATCTCATCATACTGGTCACCAGCCTGATGTAACCCCAGCCAGTAAGCTCTGCTGTTCAGCGGGTTCTTCAAACAGCATATGATTCTGCTCATCCAATGGCTGGAGAACTTGTCTGGAAGGATGCAGCAAGGGACAGTAATGAAAATCTTATAAAATCCAGAAAAAACACATCCATTGCTTTCCTTTACCCTTATTTAGAAAGGATGGACCCTGGGAACTACTGACCTAGTCAGCCTCCCCTCTTTATCTGGGAGTATGACAGAACAGATCCTCCTCTAAGCTATGTATGCTAAGGCATGTGGAGGACAGGAAGGTAATTTGAGACAACCAGCATAACTTCAGCAAGAAGCCCTGCCTGACCAGCCTAATGGCCTGCTATGATGTAGTGACTACATCAGTACACAAGGGGAGAGATACGAATGACACCTATCTGGTCTCCTGTAAATCCTTTGAAGTGGTCCCTTCCAACCCAAACTGTTCTATGATTTGATGGGTAGACTCTTTGGTGGATGAGCAATTAGTTTGCAGGTTGCATCCATAGTGTAGTGGCCTGGATGATTTTTAGCAGAGCCTCTTATGGTGGAACAAAGGATGATGCTTTAAACTAAAAGAGGAATAGATGTAAGGAATTTTTACAATGAGGTTAGTGAAATACTGGCACAGGATGCCCAGGGAGGTGTTAGATGCCTTATCAGTGGAAACATTCAAGATCAGGTTGGACTGGACTCTGAGTAGCCTTCTCTAGTTCAAGATGTCCCTGTTTGATGTAGGGGGAATGGAGTAAAGATCTTTAAAGGTCCTTTCCAAGTCCAGCTGTTCTGTGATTCCTCTCAACCAGTAGATGACTGACCTTATTGTAGAAGGATATCCAATTAGTTGAGCAGGACTTTCCCTTTGTGAGCCCATGTTGACTGTGGCTGATAATGCATTTAAACAACAATGTAATTTCCATAGTACCAGTATAATCTTCATACTTTTTCCACAAATTGATGTTAGATGTACTGATCTGTAGTTCTCTGAGTCTTTCCTTGCACCTTACCTTAAACTTGAATAACATTGGCTGGCTTCCAGTCAGCATGGGCCACCTTAGACTCCCAAGACCTTTGGTAGATGCTGAAGAGGAGTACTGCTGTAACATCCTCTAGCTCCTTCAGTGCTCTTGTTTGAAACCCATTGGGCTCTGATGGCATGCGAACATTCAGCTGATGCCTCTCGTCCCTTTCAATTTTATTGGCCACAAAGGGCAAGTCACTGTTCCCACTCTTGTGGTCCTTCTGACTTGAGGGACTAGGCAGCCCAAGGTCTATCACTATTATTAGAGATTGAGGCAAAGGAAGGGAAAAAACCAAACCCAACATTTTTATTCATCTGTATTAGTCAGGTGATCATCTTCAATATGTATTGATCCAATATTTTCTTTAGACCTCCTCTTACTATTAATATACTTTAAAAAGCCTTTTAAGAGATTGCAGAGCAGTTTACAAAGGAAGAAAGCTCTGTATCTCAGATTCTTGAACAAAGGATGTGGTTTCTGAGGTAAAATAATTACAGGAATGATGACAGTTTTTTCCATGAGCCTGCAAATTTTTCTGTCTGCTAGGGTGAAAGATGTGCCTCCTGTTCCTCAAGTGGTGAGTCTGTATGCTCTCCTGTTCCACCATTTCTCTTTCACTTCCAAGCTGTGGGGGAATTAGTCATGGAGTGATGCAAGAGGTTAGTTTCAGCTAGATCCAGATGTAAAAAATGTCTTGCCCTTGGCTGGGGTGTGCTAGGGAGAGCCGGTGCCTTCTCAATCCAGCCTGTGACCATCTGCATAATTCCAATTCCATGGAATTGAAGCTGGCTGACAGCTATGGCAGTGCTGAGTAAGATATCATTAAGTATAACCTTGTTGCTGCTTCCTTCTCTGTTGCAGTTCTTTATGGATGTGATGGTTTTTCTCTTTTTAAAAATTGTACCAATTCTGTTTTATTTGCTTTTTTTTCATAGGCATTCTGAAAGCCAAATGTCATTTATCAATTTTAGCACTTAGGTGTCTAAGTGGGGCATATATATTACTTGTGACTAATGCTTTTCAGTGGGGTTCTATATCTTGTGTTGATTCACACCTCCCTTCTGCCACTTCTCTGATTTTATGAAGCAGTAAGGTACCCCTCTACTACTTACGGAGAAATTTGAGCTAAAGAAAATCGTAAGTTTTGTTCAGAACAGGGTGAAGTTTGCTATTTGCTTTGAATGCTGTCTCTCAGTGTTTTGTTGCTCATGTCTCCATGTCCATTATTTTAGTGAAAGCCTGTACCTCTGGCTTTCCCATCTACCCTGGGCTTAATCCCTTTAACAAGCTTTCTTTCTTTCTGGAGTACTTAATTTAAACAAAGCATCTGTTTATATGTTCATGGTTTGTAACAGTGTCTGGTAACCACCAGAAATGAGACTGAATACTCCAGAAAGTAGAATTTAAGGGATCTTTTTATTTTATGAAGCATATTTTTAAGTCTTACTGACATATTATGCTATATAATAATAATATAATAAGATAGGAATCTGGATCAAGCATAGTTTTAAGATAATAAACTTTCTAGTTGTCTTAATCTCATGAAAGCTGCTTGGAATGGACCACTGAGAGGCCCTTTGTAAACAATTGTTATGGCCTTTCACAGAAAAGGCCTCCCATCCTGCTATAAAAATACTGAGTGGGGTGTAGCCATTCGCTGATGCGTGGCTTTACTCTTCGAAGATTCCAGAAACTGTCTGGGTTTTCCAAATGTCTGCTGTAGAGTTACAGTAATTTTTAAGACTTTACTTTCATGCTTTTGAGATTAAATCCATGCAGGAATTTAAGGCAAAACACTATGGGAGAGCGAGCACGTCCTTTTTTGTGTGTTTGCATTGATAAAGCTATTACTTTGTAATTTAGGCTCCAGTAGTAAGCTTTAGAGTTCCCTGTTTGTAACTGTGTTCTATAAACTGCCACAGAAGCAGACCTTCAAATAAAATCATTTTTTCACCATTTCAATGATGACCTACCCCTTGGATACTTTTAATCCTCAATCTCTCTAAAAGTTATGTTTTGCATTAAATCCTTTGTTTGGTTATTTTCCCCCTGTGGATTTCTAAAGTAATCCTCTGTGTGCCATATAGCTTGTTCTTCAAATTGCTTTCATGCAATCTCATTTCTAGCAGTCCTGCTTAGAAACTTTTAAATCATTGATTTAAAACCAAGAGTACATTCTGCTATACATTCTGCATCTCTAAAATCTTACCCTGTTGAAACTGTTCAGTGCTTTCTGTAATTCAGACAGTGAATATGAGTCAAACAGGGCATTTAACTAAGAGGTCAGTGTTGTACTTAATAACAATTAAGAATCTCTTTATAAGGTTTTTTGTTGGAATTTTTTTCCTCCAGAAGGTTTAATCCGTTCAAAAGGGGATGTGCGTGTTCACGGTTTATGCCATTGGGTCTTGATAGACTGTTACTGGTGTACTGAAATATATTTTCTGTATCTCACATTGCATGCATCTGCAGTAGCTTTTTTTCATTGTAACCATATATTGTAAATGTAGAACTTGTAGTGAGAGAGTCCAGTATTTCTCCTCTGGCTTATTCTGGGTCCTTCTTTTAGCAGGCTGGCAAGAGAGCATCACTATGTTTGGAATAGGTCGCTGCTGCACTAGTGCTTACTGGAGTTCAGATGAGGGCTCCTTAGTATTAAAGTTTCAGTATTTTGAGGATGAAGGAAGCTTAGAGTAGTGACAGTGTACAAGGAGTGTAGTCTAGGATAGTGGTGTCTTTTCTTTGAGAAATCTGTATGACATTAATAGCATTTTTTTTTCTAGATACTTTGGCTCTACAGAAGTATCTCTAAAATAGAAGCAGTTTTATTTTTCTTCCTTGAAAATTTTTACTATGTCTAAACAACAAAAACTTTATAAAAATTTAGATTATGACTAAATATTCATCTGTGTCTGAGAATATTCTCTTGCAATTAGGATCTGTAATTTTTTTCATGGAAACATCTCTACCTAGTTTTTCCAAGAGGTTCTCATTGCCCATTTTTAGTATTTGTTTTGTTTTAGAGGTTTTTTGTTTAGCCATATTTAATTTATTGTGAAGTATATTGGGGGATTCAAATCTAGTGTTTCATTTTTTAATCCTCTCAGTTTTTAAATTAATGTTACCACCTCTGCTGATATTTCAAGTTACATAAAAGGGCACTGATTGTAAGATACAAATGTTTTTCCTACCCTGAAAAAATTTAAACTGAAATATGAAATGTTTAGTTCAAACCAGTTAATACTATGTCTAGATTCTACTCATGCATATTTTTGGTAAGGTTTTCTGAAAACCATTTTCAGTGCATATCTTTAATTATTCTGTATTGAAAAGCTAAGTTTTGGTTTGTCTTTGTTTGCAGATAAAGCCACCCCAGTGGGCTAGCAAGTTACAGAACAGCTGTCTTCTCAAACTTGTGAACTGAAAGGATGTTCTTCACTCTCTTTTTTTAAATGGTAAGTTGTTCAGGGGAACACTTACTGAACATACCTTGTCACTTACTTTCGATTTGTGTGATTGTATTGCAAATAGATTTGAAAACTGTGGTAGGCCCTTAAACTGAAGACTAATGATGCAGTTTGAAAAGTGTCCAGGAGGTTTTCAGTTAGCACTGGGAAAGTGGTTTATATTTTTGTGATGTTGAAGTTATTCCGTATTAGGCCCTGAAACAAATGTCAGAAATATAGCTGGCCCATGAGACTAGTCTAATTTAAACACTAATCTTATTGTGTAGAAAGCAGAAATAAATTTACTTTATTTGTGGTTATTCGTGAGCTACTGGATTTCTAAATTTGCATCTGTTAATTACTTTTACCCTGTATAATCTGTACTTTAATGGTGTGTCATCTTAGAGATTTAAACTAAATCTGCTGAGGTTAAATGTTTGACTGTTTGCCTCAAAGTGCAACGGATAATAAAAGATTTATATTTATTGATATTAAACTAGCTTTGTGGGGAAAAAACCTCTCCACTCTCCAATCTGTCTCAGCAGTGACATGCACACCACAGACTTGTAGATGAGGAATATCTGTTGTGTTGGTGGAAGGGTATGAGAACAGCTGTGTTGCACTTCCTTCACTGTGTGATGTAAGGTATGGGCTATACTGTCAAAGTGCAGATAATTTTCCTAGAACTTAAGTAAAGCTGATTATATATATTTTTTTTTTTTTAGGATGCTGCAGATTTTCTGCAGAAGCAGTGAGGAAGAGAAACCTTTAGAGCAAAAGAAGCTGGAGTGCAGGTTTGTTCTTCCTTCTGAGAGCAGGTTAAAAGTAACATTAGCTACTTGTAGGAGAGACTGTTCTTCCTGTAGTGCACATCACAGTGCTACCTACCTTTGGCAGAAGCTGCAGCCAGCCTTGCTTCAAGGCCTCTATAAAAAAAGTATGTAGTAATGCTTTAGGGTACTGTTGTTGACTTTGCCTGTATCCTAATGCTGACCCTAGCTGGGATTCTTTGTCATGTTTTGACCCTTTAGCTGAAATTTACATATGCTTATGCTATGAAAGATATTGCACTCTAAATCAGCATAAACGTGAAGGAGTCCTTAAAAAACTTGCTATGTATGCATGCATTCACCGTGTCAAGTAAGAAACTTCATTGTGAGGAATGGAGGAATGAGGAAGCAATATAATGTACACAAGTGTGAATGATATGGCAACATTCTTAAAAGGAGAACAATGAGAGAAAATACCTTGTTTCCCTTGTCTGCTCCTCCCATCATTTCTATTAAATGGTGCTGTAACTCCATGGTTATATATGTTTGTTTGTTTGTTTGTTTGTTTGTTTTTTAAAACCCAACTTTCAAATGTATAAAACCCAAATACATAGAAATATATTAAATATAAATTTCAAAGGCATTGTGTCCGGGAAAATAAATAGTCTGCAAACAATTTGGTAAATGAAATGGACATACCAAAGACTGAAATAAGCTTCACTATGGATTATTAGACTTAGTGTATTCTAATTTATGAAAATGTGCGGTTTATCTATTCCTCTTAATGTATGTACTTAGTGTCCTCACGTATCCTGTTGTCACACAGGTGTGCATATGGCATATGCTTACAAATGTGTGCAGAGGTGTCTCCAGTAGTTAATCCATTCCTATGGTCACTCCAGCAGCTGACTTTAATACCCCTGATCTCTGCAGCTGACCTGACAGACTTCTGCTCTTTCGTTGAAAAAAGTCACTGCTGTCATGTTGTAACTTTCAGTGTTTCTTTTTAAAATACTATAAACTTCACACTTGTTATAGCACTGTTGTATTTCACTTGCATTCATGGTGCATGGGAACATGATTGCTTGCTTTTATTCGTGGGAGGTTGTAGAGATAAGTTGATACAGGATAAGAATCTAGATTTAGCAGTATTTTATACATATATTCATGGAACTTGAAAAATTATTTTGAGGTATTTGCTCACTATTACCACAGTTTCTGTGTTTTTGTGCAGGTTAAGCACAGCTTTCATGTAGATTTTAATGAAAATGTCTGATGTGTTTTAGTCTGGAATTTAAGGGATTTTCATTTTATAATTAATTTTGTCGCTTGGATTAAAAATTTTGCCTTGCCTTTCTTTGCTTCTTTGGATTTCTTACTTTGTATTGCTGATGTAAACACACAAAAATTGTCAAGTAACTCAAAATACAACTATTAGTTTTTTGTGAAAGCTGCTGGTTACTTAGTGTCGTACTGTGTTAAGAAGCATGGACTGGCTTCTCTAAACTCCCATGTAATGTGCAACAGTCCACTACAAAAGTGTTTCTCACAAAGACAGTGTGTAGTCAGGAGAGCAGTAGCAAATGTAGAGCTTGAAGAAGGACCCTGATGCTTACCAGCTCCAAATGTCAGTTCACTAGACCAGCTTTTAGTAGCCTTAGCATGCTGATCGAGTTTTCCAAGGTAGTGATAGGAATACATACAGGAGTATTCTTAATTATCACTGTCTGAGATGGTGGGAAATTCATCATTACTTCAGTAATACCAACGAACTCAGTTATCAACCTCTTCTCTAAACTTTTTCTGCAACTGGCATCATAGAAACTTTCCTTCTGAATTATCCAACTAGTGCAGAGGGTTCTACCTGAAGATGAGATTTAAATCTTGGTTGCCTGTGCAATGATTAGCTAAATCAGTTTCTAAATTTAACTGATGTAGTTAATTTTGTTCTTGAACTGTGTGTAGATTAGTCTCTAATGGTGGGATTTTTTTCCCCCATGCATGCAGCTTGTAGTCTCTGTAGATTGTTACTATTTTAGAGTGTAGTTAAGAGCACAGCAGGTGATGGATTTGTTATATAATATAGTGGGGTGTATGGAGGTTCTCAAAGACACTTTGGGAATGAGAGAAAACATATTTGTACCTTGTGCTACTCTATCAGTAAAACAAAACCTCTCATCTACCAGGAGTTGCACAAGTTATACTCAGTTAAATGTGATTCTCATGTAACTTCAGGCAGGGTGCTAACAACTGAAGTGTTGTCTCCTAGAGCTTCATCACAGAAGTGGCAAATAGCAGCCTCCATTTTGCTCAGCAGCCAGCTGGCTACAGCTGAAGCTAAGAAATCAATTCCTTTCGGATTGTGGGATCTCATGAACCCAATGGAATTTAAACTAATAATTGCCTTGCACAGGGGAGAGAAGTTTATCTCTAGAGTAACAAAAAGTAAGCTCAGTTCAGAATTTGACATCTTTCTTTCTTTTTATTTAAAAAACAGAAACAACTTACTGGGTATCAACATTTTAGGATCTACTTTTTCCCCACTATTTTTTTTAGCATGTTTGGGTTTAAAATCTACTTGCTTGTGTTAAAAGTGAACATCTAGCAAACTTCCGCTTGAAGCAATTTAATGATAGATCAGTATTAAAAATAATTTGGTTCAGTATGCAAAATACTTTGAGGCAAGCTCATGGCAAACTTCAGGAATAACCATTTTTCAATGGTAATGGGAAAATAATAAAACTTCTGTGGAAAGAGGTGTTGAAATTAATTTTGAATGATATTTTTTTACTAGAGGACATAGTGATCATCAGGATCTAGATGGTTGCCCTTTCATCTTCATGAGTAAAATTCAAGCATATTTTATCGATACGCATTGTGGTCATATGCATTTTATTGTAAATAAAATATTAATTTGTAAAGCTTCCTCATTTTTTTAATGTGCAGCTTGTGTACTTACAAGATTAAACAGTCTACCCTTGAACTCTGCCCATATGGTTACAGCCACATAGCTTCTTTCTGCATCAGCTTGGCATTAAAATAGTTCAAAAATAGATATTAATGGCTCTTTACAAAAAAAAAAAGGGCTCAATCTTTGTAGGCAACTGCCTAATCTGAAGTCTGCCACCATTTAGGTACACTTTTCCCATGATCTGAGGAGAAGCTGCATCTAGTCCTTGGGGTTTGTGGAAACAGTTGACATACACTGTGAGCCCTGTCTGAGGAATTTTCATATTCAAATAATAACACAATATTTGAATAAGATATTTTATCCTGTGAATGGCAGAGACATTTGCGAAGTCTGTAGGGGAAAGAGAGCAGAGCAATTACCCTGTCCTATTCTTTTGGTTAATGGACTTTTTTTTTTTTGAGAGTAAGAGACAATCTTTAGAATCTGTCTACAATTAGTTAACAGTCCTAATAGAATAATCTTAAACTGGTTTGAGTTGGAAATTACTTTAAAGATCATCTAGTTCAAATCCCCTACCATGGGAAGGAGTTCATTCCACTTGACCAGGTTGCTCAAAGCCCCATCCAGCCTGGCTATGGACACTTCCAGGGATGTGGCATCCACAACTTCCCTGGATGGACTGTTCCAGTATCTCACCACCCTGGCAGTATTCTTCCTAATACCAAATCTGAATCTTCCGTCTTTCAGTTTAAAACTGTCATCCTGGATCAAGAGTCCCTCACCATCTTTCCAGCAGGCATCCCTTAAGTACTGGAAGGCTGCCTGATGTGAAGAAGAGAGAGGTCTGTCAGTAGGGTTCCTATGAAGGAGGAAAAAAATTGATCTATGGCTCTAAAATGTGGGCGGGGCATCTTTTGGAATAGTTTGTGTTGGAAAGGACCTTTAAAGGTTGTCAGTCCGGTCACCTCTGCAATGAGCAGGGACATCCTCAATTGGAGCAGATTATTCAGAACTCTGTCCAACTTGACTTTGAATTGGGAATCAGCATAATAAAACAGCCTTATCTGCAGGTTTCTGGCTACTGAATTTTGATACAAGAATGTTTCTCTCTGAAATTATGAAATATGATTGTGATCAGTTCAACATGCAATTTGTGTACAATTTTATGGCATTTATTGTTAAAATAACAGGAAACAAGTGAAGAAGTGTTCTATTCTCTATGAATAGTAAAAATTAAGACTAGATTCAAAACATACAGAGAATAAGTTCCTTTTCTTAATGATTTCTGCTTGTTTCCATTTTACTTGCTTGGATAAGGAAAACTTCTATTGAGAGCTAACAGCAGCTGCTTTTCTTGAAATGTGATGATACCCTTCATTTGATTGGTGACTTCTCCATCAATGTTTTATTGAGTTTCTATCCACTTTCCTCTTTCAGAGTACTGAAGGAGAAATGTACTTTGTGGTTGGCTTACGGTTGTCTTAAAAAGCACAGCTAAGTAGAGTGGATCCTAAGGCAATAACTGGGTTTTGCTTCTATGAAGGAAATAGCTTGTGGTTGAAGTATTTGTTGCTTAAGCACTGGTGTGATCTAGGTCCAATTTCCAGTCCTTCTATAGGAGTTGTATTCCAGCCAGCATCAACAAGTAGTTTTGTGCCTCTGAGCTGTATAATTGTGAGACTGCTTCTTGCCTTTCTCAAGTTTGGAGAGTAAATTTAATTTAGAGGTGTAGAGATATTGTAATATCACAGGTATTACGCAACCTTACTTTTATATCTTTTAGGAAACTATATGTTATTTCACAGTTGCAACCTTGCTAGGCTTGGTCAGTCTTTCTCCTTCAGTGGGTTTTAGTTGGCTGTATTATCAGTAACTCGGTTTGTGGCTGACCACCAGATAGTGAGCTTTGAGTGGCTGAGTGCATTATAGGGAAGGAGAGGACAGATGAAGCTCTGACTCGTGTATAGAACGTCATTACTCCCTTCTTCTTCATGGAGCCTTCATTGTAAATACTGGAGGGAGCTACATTAAACAGTATGGCATCTCAGGTTTTCTTTAAGGTGATTAGTGTTTTTCAACCAGTATCACCTCTTATCCTCCACTTTGCCCTCATAAAATGAAAACAAAGCCATGATTTTTAAGTCCTTATGTAGTGAATTAAAATGTACTATGACAACCAGTAACTTTTTAGGGTGCATTGTGCTATCTGTTTGGTTTGGATCCAGTATTATTTTTATGATGTGAGCACCCTAGGAGTGTTTCATTTCAGATGAGTCTGAAGCAAAAAGATGCTCTCTAGGAGCATACCTGATGGTTTTCTGCATCTAATGGTCCATGAGACCAGTTGAGAGCGAGTGGGGAACTAATATCCCAGCTTCTCTACCAAAAATAATTAAATAATTACATCTGAAGGATACAGGATTATCAGCACAAATTGTTCTGCAGATCTCTCTGCTCCTGCTGTACCACACAACTTGCTGATATAGTCCTTATCGTACATTGTTTTCTGAATTGTTTTTGAAGTCATTGAACATCCCCAGAGGCCCCTGGTTGGAAAACCACTGATGGATGGTGCTGCTCTTTCTTGTGGGCTTCATGTATTTTGTTTGGTTCTGCTTTTATTACACTGTCTAATAATATTTCTTCTTCATAACTCACTCTTTGCATTTGCTAAAAGAGTGATAACTGTAAATTAATATGATACTTCCAAATGTTCAATGTAAGCTTCTGACATTTCTTACTCTTAAAAAAATGTTGTTTACATTTTTGAGACATATGCACACACTTGTCTTGAAGAAAGGTAAAGAGACTTGTCTTTACAAAAGGTTCTACAGAGGATATTTAAATGTACTGATCTGAAAAGCTGTAGGAAAGTAGCCTTTAGATGTTATTTAGTATTACCATTGGTATCCTCTATATCCCCAGTACACTAAGCTAAGATTTGGTGATTTTAGCTGGGGAAGAAGAGTTGCTTAAACGACTTCTCAGTGATTGCTTGTACGTGGTAAGAATGCTTTTTTTTTCCCCCTTGAAACTGTTTTCTGGAGCACTTCTACCCTGCCAGCTCCATGGAGATCTGCTGATACAGTGCCAGGTTTCATGGAACACAGCTTTTCAGCCTTCATTCTTGAAAGGGATTTTTAGAGAAGACTAACTGCTGTATTCAGTCTGGGACTCACTATGCTTTTATAGCGGCTTCTTTGTCTCATAATGAGAGTTACTATATGTGTAACAAGGAAATGTCTTTAATGCTGCAAATAAGGTTTTGTGAGCCAACATTACTGTATTGAAACATCTTACTTTACTATTGCCTGACATTCATTTTACGCTTTGCTTAAAGCCAACACACCCCACTACCCCCCTAAAAACTACAACCCTAAAAACCGCAAACTCAAATCCAAATCCAATACAAACCAAAAAGCTGAGACAGTTAAACATTGAATTATTGGTAAGTTAATGGTAGGTAGAACTTTGACATCTCAATTTGGGACATGAATAAAAGGGAAGATTTATCACAAATGAGCAAGAAACACCAAGATGTTCTATATTTGAGGAGATGTAGCTGGTTTCAATCCTATTGTGCTTCATATATTAATAAAATAATACATAGAATCACAGAATCATAAAATAGTTTGGGTTGGAAGGGACCTTAAAGATCATCTTGTTCCAATCCCTGTGCCACAAGCAGGGACACCTCCTACTTATGTCAAGTGTATTCAGTTTTGGGTTTTTTTTACTGCAGTTGTATTTCTGTTGGTATGCTGTTCCTTGTGAAAGGTATAAATGGATTATCCATCAATGCAATTTACTTTTAAAATATGTCTTCAGTACTGATAAGGTCAGGAAAAAAAGGTATGATCCGTCTTGATTTCTGCTTGGCACTGTATTACTTGCCTATGATTCATTTGTAGGGGTAAGAGCAGCCCCTGTGCTTCTGGATGTTCTGCTGTGCCATCTGTAACTATTACTGTTTTGTTTTATGAACTGAAAAATTAGGAATTGCTAATTTCTTGTGCATCAAACGTGAATAGTTTCTGTGATTAACTTGACCATGCGGAAGAGAGGGAGGAAGGTTACCTCATGGGGAGAAAACTGTATCATTAGTGTTCAAGTTACCAAATACTGGTAGTAGGAAAGCTATGAAAAGTGTATCCCCACGCTGGGAAAACCACTTATTAGAGCTCAGCCCTCCTTTAGGCACCCAAGATAAATAACCACAATACACAAAGCTGCAGAATACCTGCCTCCATTAATGCTGAGGCTTAATAGCCTTATTAGAGTTACCTTTGTGGTATAAGTGGTTTGTTTTGGCTTTGAGGTTTTGATGTTTTTGAGGGATTTTCTTGCTACTGTTTTGAGTGTTGCAGTGTGTCCCTCATGGAATCTGTCTTCTTTTATGCACTAGTCCTTGATTGCCTGGCACTTTGTGATACACAGTAGTATGGTAGCCACCAGAAGATGGACTTCATGGGAACAGATGGCACATTTGGCTCAGAATGAAAATAATTGGGATTTTTTATGTTGATTCCCTTGGATACAAGTGTTGGATTCAAACACAAAATATTTTGCTCAGATTTTCCTTAAAATGTACCCAAAATAAATCTGTAGCTTTTTCCCTCATATAGTGTAGCTTCCACTTCCAAGTTTCTGGTATAGAGGGAAAGTGTTTGGTAGCTTCACAGTCAGAAAAAATAGGGAAATCCTTAGTTTTCTACTGAAATTCTATGGCAAGAATGAGTGGGAATCTTCAATTTGAGGAACTTTAGGGATGTTGACTTATTTTGGATTAACTTAAATTTTCATGAGCTGTCTGCATGCTTGAAACACGTGCCACGATATTCTCCTCTCTCTGAGAACCTGAATGTTCAGGTAAACATTGAAGTTGCTTGACCGTAAGGTATTTTAGGTGTTGCAGTACCCTGATAAAGCATCTTTGCAGTTATTTCCCATTGGAAAAGTTCATCCTGCCTGCTGAGAACTGGGAGTGGAGACAGCACTTAAGGAATCGATGCAGACAGGGATTAATGCTGAATTGTCATGATACAAAGTATTTTTTCTTTCACAGTTTGACCTATGTTATTGCTGTCTTCCATCATTGCAGTGTCATATGTGTAGAAAATATGTATATATCTCTGAGTGTATATCAAGTATATATGTACACAATCTACATACTTGTGGATATATGCATGCTTGATTTTTTGGAAAAAGAAATATAAAAAGCTTAACACTTCCCTATGACATTTTAGATTTTGGGTTAAATGAACTATGAGAAAACTTAACACTTCCCTGTGACATTTTGAACCAACTGCTGTAGGGAAAAAGACTTTAAGAAGAAATTGCTTTTTTTTTTTTCCCCTGAAAAATGCTTCTCTGGAAGGGTTTTAATGTCAAATTGCATTATAAAGGAAATAAGGAACACAGTGTATTGCTATAAAATTGATATTGGAATGAAGTGGGTACTTCATCCCTTTTGTATTGTTCTCTCCAATTTAGGGTTAATTGGAGTTCTGAGAAACAATTATTGAATTTGTTTCTGGTTTAGCTTGAGGTCATTTGAGGATCTGAACAGCATGTTCTTCCTCCAGGCAAGCTCCTGAGACCTTACCGGGCTGCCTTTGTCACATGGGCTGTGACCCAGACGGTTATTTCAAGCATTTTAAATCCAGTAGGGCTCTGTTAAATGGGATCAGTGTAAGTCAGAGGCCTAGCTGCAACTTAAGGTTTTCCTTAAATAATCAAAGCTTTTGCTGCTGATAATGCTTATTATTTGTGAAAGAGAAAGCCTGGGACAGAGGCACTCAAAATGTTCTTCAAGAACTATTTGTGCATTGTTGTAGCCAAAATGTTAAGAAAAGGATTTTTTATAGTTTCAGACTTCTAATATTCTGTTACAAGTGGTTCTAGCAGCAAGTTGTTTAAAGTAATATGAAGTAATGAATCGTGTTTTGCAAAATTATTCCATTTCTGTAATGTACATAAAATATGACCTGCCATGACTGTATTAATAGAATGTGTACGAGCTATCCAAAACAGATTCAAAGTAAGCATTCTGAGATGTCTAAGGTCATTGTTTAAAGCACCATATTGAAAAAAAATCACCCTTAAAATATTTTCCCAAATTACTATAAACTACTCAGCTATTAAAAGCTACTTTGGGCCCTTTTAGTTTAATTGTCACATAGGTGAAAGGAAATTGTGTTTGTAAATGATGCTTTTTGGTCTATAGTCCAAAAAGGACCTGTAATAGGTAGGTGGACAAGAAACAAACTTCCCTTAGATGGGAAATGTCTCCAGGTATAGTAGATTGTTGGTTAAGTAATAGTGTTTATTAAATAGCAATTTTATTGGTTTTATAATTTTTAGATTTTATTGCCCCTTTGATACTACTGTGCTAGGCAAATGGAGATACTAAACAGATTGGAATTAGCAGTGTTGGAAGTGCACAGCAAGATATTTAAGGCTGGGTTTGTCTTGGCTATTTCATGGTAATACTTTCTTTGGGTTTTAAAACAGTGACCTGTAGACATTTTCTCAGATATCTTGGCTGCTGAGTTTGGGTCTGAAGAGTGAGAAATATGTGGATTTATTTGCCCAATGAACTCTGTACTCAAATCTGATAAGATCCAAGCCTGCTGACATCTGGAAACATTTTGACCTCCTCATAGAGGCTTTTCCTGACCTAATTAGCCTCGTGTTATAACAGCTCTCTGCTGTTTTGTGATTTTGCTCTGTTTGACCTCATCCATGCCATTTAAGTCCTGAAGGTTGAAACATAATTAGATTTTATGGGATGCCATTTTTCCATTCAGTATTTCAGTACTTCTGAATTTTGATGTGTGTAATCATTGGTTGTTCAAAGTAGAAAGAGTTGAATAATTCAGCAGCCGTATGGTTCACACATGTCAAGAAGATACAAAAGAGGGGGGATGATCAATCTAAGTCTTTTTTCCAGTGCTGTAGGACAAAGCACCACTTCCTTCACTTTCTTAACTCCACGCTGAATTCCTTCTCCTTGTTCTGGCTGAGTGCTTCTTTTCAAGAGATGGTATTTTCAAAGGGTAAATGTTATTTGAGAGTTAGATTGTATAGTGGAGTAAGATATTTATCTTTTTATTTCTTTCACCTTTACTTGAAAACAAAAAGTTTGCTCTGTATCTGTCTATCCAGAAGAAAAATATTTTTGAGCTGCTGTGCAAAACTGTTCAAATTTAAACAGGCTCAAATGCATGGCATGTATCTTACAAATAAACCAAAAGGGAAACAAATGGTAACTCAGTTTCTCTTTGCTTGAATAGGAGAAGGGACAATAATAAATTCTCGGAGAATAATGCAGATTTCAAGGAAGGTCACATGAAAGAAAAACATGTTTTCAATACAGCATAAGTACTTGTTTATTGAAACAAGACAGCTAAAAGTAAGCAGATGCTCTCATGTGACTTGAAAAGATGTTTTTTCATTCTCATACATGTATAACATTTACATGGCATTAGCCTGGCAGTATTGGGTTGAAACAGTAAAATTGATAGTGACATTAAGGGGTTTGGTTTTGGCTTTTTTTTTTTTTTATTTATAAAGGCTGTGGAACAGATGTTCAGAACAGTATGGAACATTCCTTCTTCCCTGTCCCACCATCCCTTTCACACTGAGCCATCTGGAAAGGGACTATGAGCAGGATGAGCAGCCATCATGCTAAGAACAAGATTAACGTGTCGGCATCTTTTGTTGATACTTAAAACTGGTCACTGTTCATTCAGCAGAAAGCAACAATGTGAACTGTCACTGGGTGTGTGGTTACATTGTCCACATGGATACAGAAAGAAAACAGAAGAGTAAATGTGATTTGCATAAAGCAATTAATAAATCTAATGGTGCTCAGTCTGAATGTGACCCCACACAGGCACAAATAAACTTTTTTCCCATTCAGCCTGTTGTGTTGATGTGACCAGTCTCCTTTTACCTTTGTGCAGAGTGTCAGATAATACTGTTGTGTTAAACTCAATTTAGATTTTATTTTGGTTAAAACTTTTGTATGTGTTCTCCCAGAGGTTTTAAGTCCATGATCTGAGTGTTTTTTACTCTGTTTTTTTGCTTTTTTGTCAACAACAAGAATATCACAAAAAGACTATTTCCAGTTTGATGAATTTGATTTCTTTAGTACTCTTCAGCCTTATTTCTTTTGAGACAGACTGTGATTAGGGTTTTGGCTTAATGAACAAAATTTTGATTAGGGAAAGGACAGCTTATGATCTAGAAATGAGAAACTAGTTGTGTGTGAAGGTGTCCTTGATCATCTGTTGTAGAACAAAGGCAAAAAAAATCATCTAGTGAGTTTAGAGAGAATGAGGAAGACTTCTGGCTTGTCTTCGGAGCTGCTGACAATAATTTAAAACCTCTATTATAATCTGTACTTTTGTAGAAAGAACAAACAATTTCAGGTTAACTAATTCTCAGGACTTCTTTTTCCATCCTTTAGTGAATGTCATAAACAGGCACATGCCTGTTTAGAGTCCATGTTGAGATATATTTAGATTAATGTTTAGAGTTAATGTTGGGGAGAGACATCCCTGCACACTTCAGGAGGTTGGACTAGATGACCTTGGAAGGTCCTTTCCATCTCGGTGCATTCTACAATTCTATAATGTTGATGTGAAATTCTGTTGAGAGCTAAATTTATTAAGGTAATTGCTTTTCCTCTACTGAAAACAGGAAATTTCTGAATAAATGCATTCACCTTTTAATTGGTATGTAGACTTTTTGTGTCACAGGCCCCCCATTGTCAGAAGAGGTAACTACTGGATCAGATTTTGTTTATGCTTCATATGTGTTTTTTTGAGATGTAGAGAGTTGTCTAGGGTAAAGTAGGTCCATAAAATATATTTAGGTTGCAAATAAACAAAACCAAGCATCATCCCCTTCCCTGTTGTCCTTTCTCTTGTCATTGCTTAATGTCTTGATTTCCTTCGTATCAGTGGACCATAAAACTGCCCTAAAGAGTTCAGCACAGACAAAACCCCAGCCAAATTTAAAAAGACAACCTTCTAAGTTGGTGAACCATCAGAAATAGCTCATTGCAATAGATATTAAAATTAAAACTCCATTAAAGAAACAAAATTGCTTTAAGGGATTTCTGTGCCTATTTTAACATTGCCAGTACTCGGGTTGGTATGACATGAGAGGAAAATCAGAAGTGGAATTTCATTCCATTGACTGTCATGCTTTTTAGGTAGATCAGGAGGAAGATGTGGGGAAATGACATTGATAGAGCTGGCTGTATATTAAATTTTATCTTTTTTTTTGAGAAGGACATTTTATAGGCATTTCACTTCACATTTATTGTCTTGATGCAAGATGTGGTTTGCTGTGGATAAGAAAAGAAAGTTCTTTATTTTTAGTTGTGCTGTATATACATCTAACAAATGGCTGCCCTTGCTCCATCAAACCCAGTATAAAAATCAGGAATGTTGCATTAAAACTAAGGAGAAATATTAGAAAAGTGTAGATTAACTAACAAAATAAATACATTGTTTGTCTCTTAAATTGGAAGAAAATAATAATAAAAAAATCCCAAACTTTAAAAAGTGCCGAAGGATGACATTATATGGATTTTGAACTTAATGAATCACAGATTATTTACCATTTCTAATGTATTTCTTTTAAAGTTGTTGTTAGTAATAGATAAGTAGATTATGTTCACATATGATAAGCAGGAACAATTCACAAACATCTGATTTCTAGTCATTATTTAGGCCAATGGAAAAATAGAAAGGGACACAAATAAAGGCATATGTATTCATTTCCTACCCTCGAGCCAAGAGGATAGCAGTGTCTACTGTCCATGCTCCTTTGTGTTCTGTAGTGAAAGACAAGGGCCTCTTGGAGGACAGGTTGATCTATGATAGTAGTCACTGTGTGGAAAAACAGAATATCTAAAAAACTAATGTGAGGGGTCTTTAATCTTCCTCCTTTCCTTTCTCTTTCTTTTTAGTAATATTTTGAAGGTCAGGAGATGGGCAGACTATCTAGAATTACAAACTTGAATATTGTTACCTGATTGGGTGCTATTCAAAGATGGAAATTTAGCCTTTTGAATTGAGTGTGAGAACTATGTACAGGAAAATTTAATTCTGTAAAGAGCTGAAATGTTACAATGCCCTAGGCATGGAGGCAGTGTGATTAGGAGATGCTGTAATTTGATGGTGGGGTTAGAGGTGAGAAATCCAACAGGTTTTCTCAGTTTTTGAGGCAAAATGCAATTCTAAGTTCAGACACTTAAATTTAGGTGGGTTCATAGCAGAGCTTGCACATTAGGTTTTTGAATTTGTCATATTGTCCTTTAGCTATCAGTAGATTTTGTGGTTTAGTTGGTCTAGCTTCTGCTTAACACAGACACTGAGCTCGTATGTGTGTAGTCATAGAAATCTAAGTGCTTAATTTTGAATGGAGTCCCATCTGCTACAGCAGTTGTGACATGCTGCATATTCAATCTATCTCTTGTTTTTCTTTGGTATGGGTCTGTAAGATTCATCAAGCACTAAAGGTCCCTGAAAAGAATGAAATATATTTAGGGAGAGTTTGAGATGTCTGTATGGAAAGCTTTTTTCATGGTAAAAATGTTTGACTTTGTTATTTTTACTGGAGGCTACAAGAAGAAATCTCTTAAGAGTTTAAAAAAGGGATTGAACAATGTCTTTGAGAAAATGTAATAAGGATGCATTTACAAGTAGAAGGCATGTATAATGAATTTGCATTCACTTGTGATGTAGAGAACTTGTAATAGTACAAGAACCATGAAATTTAGCTGCATATTTTGAGTGCTAGTGTAAATAACAGTGTCTTTTAGGTAATGTGAGAGGGCAAAACACAGGTTTGGGTAACAGCTGGTGCTTTGAGTTTTTGCCAGTTGCTCAAATGCTTGAAATCCAGCTTGTCTCTTGTAATAGCTATGCTCTGCTTTTGTTTGGAAAGATTGTACGTTGTGTTTGTCATCTTTCATGTTTGTAACTGTACATCTGCTTTCTACTTGTATTTTTTAAAAATTTGACTTGCTAAGGCAATGTCAAACTTCTTACATGCAGTTAAACAAATGTTGGCTGGTGGTCTGAGCTGACCCAGAGTGATATCCTGCAACTGCAGAGTAAAAGCAGAAAGAAAAGTGAAGAAATCTTTCATTATTTCTTTCTGTACCCTCCTTGCCTCAACAGCAGTAACTGAGATAAATGTGTTCTAATTTTATATCAAAAGGCACTTATGCAAGTTGTTACAAGGAGGGCAAAAATGGAAGAAAAAGGGAGGGAAGTGTACTGAGGGAGCATGCCTAATGTGGATATTTAATGGGCTGATTTAAACTAATTCAAGCTTCTGATGTCCTGTCCTTTCAGAATGTGTGTGGAAATCAAGTTAGCCAAGCAGTGCAGCTGCTGCCGCCTGTAGGATTTGGAAACTAGCATCCAGTTGTGCTCCAGTCAGAGTTCAGTCCTGCCAGATGTTGCATCCCATTCACATCCAATGAGGCACACATAGACTTAATAAGATCTCTTAGATTTTTTTCTTCCCTTTTTCATGTCTCTCCCATTTTTCTCATCTGATGCTAATGTCTCATACAAGACTAATGCAGCCAGCTATATGCATGAAGCATCTTCCTACATTCTTCATCTCTTTTCCAGATGTAGCAGGCTGTGTCACAGAATCACAGAATGACCCGGGTTGGAAGGGACCTCAAGGATCATGTAGTTCCAACCCCCCTGCCTAGCAGGGCCACCAAACAAACACATTCACTAGATCAGGTTGCCCAGGGCCCTGTCCAACCTGGCCTTGAACACCTCCAAGGACAGGGCATCCGCAACCTCCCTCGGCAGCCTGTTCCAGGACCTAACCACTCTCCTAGTAAAGAACTTCCCCCTAACATCCAACCTTCCAACCTAAAATCTTCCCTCCTTCAACTTGGATCCATTTCCCCTAGTCCTGCTATTGTCAGACCTATTGTGTCAGGCATAGGTGTCTGCACTGGGAACAGATTTTGACCTGTCCTGGTACGTCTGGGGCAGCTCCGAGTAACTTAGGGCAAAATATATAATAAGATGATAAACTGTGATTGGCCCCAATTTTCTGAATGGGTAGTTTTTGAAAGTAATAACTTCTTTGTCTCATGTTTCCATTTATTTGGGCCTAGGAGCAAGTTTGTTACTTAACCTCTGTGTTGTAAACCTGAGTGTGATTTACCACATGCCGATGTGTTTAATACAGTGACAGAGTATCACAATCAATCTCTTGTCTTGTTATAAGATGGGGTTGAAGTGTGACTCAAAGCAGGTGGAAGATGAATTGAGAAGGCAGCAAAACTGCTATTGCCCAAGGTTTTCTTCTGCCCCTGGTAATATACTACCCCCCAGCCTGGTTGAGACTGCTAAAGCAGAGTAATTGAGTCTTATTTTGTCTTGATTTCTTGTTTAACCTCCTACAACATATATTTTGAAAATATATTAGCTTCACTTCTCATGGGTTTTCTTTGAAAGATTGTTTGTCTCCTTGTGTGTGGTGTGGTGAAGGGATGTAGTTCTTCATTGTCAAAGACATGTTGTAAGGAAAGCTTTTTTACTTACTAGCAGATAAGATGTTACCTTGCTTTTATTTAAACCGGTTAATAAAGAATAGATTTGATTTGATGAAGTTTAAAGTATGAGATTGAGTTGAGTGTTAAGACTGAATAGGTCTGTAAGCGTTTGATTCAGAAATAGTTGAAGATTTTAAATCAGAAGAAACTTGTAATTGCAATTTTTGTTTTCCTCCCCTCTGATCAGAATCAATGAAGGCATTGCTTCATCTGTGGCATCTATTTACTCACCAGTATTAAGTTTACCTTTTGGACTTCACACTGAAATGAGATGGATGCATCATAATTTAAATTCATATATTCATGTACTAAACTCACTCCTCCCTTCCTTTCCCCCAAAGTGCTCTCACACTGCTGTGTGTTTTAGCCTGTACTTTAAAGAAATGGGACATCTTGCATCAGTCTCCATCTCCCTTGCCAGCTCTTAAGTACATTGTACCATTTCATAAAGAATTGATGAGAAAAAGGAAAAACCTAAACTACTATTCTATGGTTTCTTCAAATTAACTTTCATAGGCAATGAAGAACACGATGTGTAGAGGGGACTTAAAGTAGTGCTCCTGGTGAAAGGCATTTTGATTGTACTCAGCGTGGTGGGTGTTTCAAGAGGCAGCAGGCAATTAGCTAGGCAGCAGGCAGCCAGCTTCCAGTGCCTTGCCTGGAGTGGGGGAAAAGTCAGGTAAACTGCAAAACGTAAGAGGGGGCCAGCTCTGAGAATGCTAGACAGAAAGCCTTGGGAAACCAACCTTTATTCTGCTAATCTTACAGGTTTTTTTTTCATGTAAGAATTTAAGTAGGAGCAATTGAAAAAAAAAAAAAGAAACTGAGATTATGAACACATGTAGCAAAACACATTCCCAGTAGTTCTCTTCAAAAAGCAACAAACCAACATCCATGACCCAAAACCCAATGGAATGATTGCTGTGTTCGCCAGAGTGTACTAGTAATGAGGTGCACATAAAAGTTGCGAGGATGCAAGGAAAGAGAATTTTGCAATCTTTAGTCATCCACCAGTATTTCAGGAATTCTGTTGTCATAGTTGTAGGGAGTCTTTGTGTCATTAGTTTGTATGACAGTGTTGTTCCCACTACTGGGAAAACTAAAAACTGTAGTTGGAATAGTACCAAGATTTGTGATTGGCTGCTGTAGCACTGGTTTATGTTGGTGTCACTTCTTACTGAATATGTTTATGAGCATTTTATTGCACAATGAAATAGTTCGTCATAGTGACTTTTATTTCACAGTTGCATTGTGTTGGTCTGTTTGCAGTGTGATGTTTCTCCTCAGTGATTGTGAATTTCAGTTTTTTTACTTATTTTTAATCCGATTTAGAAAACAGAATGCATTGGATATTAAGCAATATTTAAAAATGGGTCTGTTTTTTGAGGAACACAAAAACGTAGAATGGAAACAAGGTTTTTGGTCTAATACAAAATGAAAGTTGTTCTCTCTGACCTCTGATGTATTATTTAACACTTAGCAAACTCAACTGGCCTTAAATTCTGACATATTTGAATAATCTGTCTAATTATGAAAGGTGTAAAATAAAATTCAAGACTACAGCTTGAAGTAGTAGAGAGTAGAGAAGTTATGAGCCTGTTTCTTCCTGGCCCATTCTGAAATTATCTTACTGTAAAATAATTTGCTTTTTGTTAATTGCTTAAAACTTGTTAATTTTTTAGAGATGTTCTTGAGAAGAAAATGTTCTAGAAACCCTTGGGTGGGAAAGTAATTACAAAGATTACTATTCAACATTTGAAAAGCAAAAAAGGTCCTTTTAATTTGCTAATGTGATTTTAATGAGAGAAATAGAAGGGTAACTTTAATTGCTTTAGTGCAATAAAAAAGGAATTTTCAGTTAAGTCTTTTCCAAATGAACTCATGTCCTTGGTAACACTGTAACTTCTTATTCCAGCAAATTTCAGTGCCACACGATCTTTAAGCGGAATATTATTTATAAATAGTGAATGGACATTGAATTGGCTCATAACTATATTAATATAATTTTATAGGCATCTCTTAAGAACTTTTTATATAGCATGCTCTCATTTCCATTTTGGGAGAATTCTGTCCCTCTTGAGCATCCTTGCTCCCTCATCTGCTCTCTGCAGGATGTTGGTTTCTTTGTGCCCTTGTGCCCTATTGTGATGCTTTGAGATCTCTTTTTGTGTTTGTTTTCCTCATCCTATTGTCTTATCTATTTTTTCAAGAAAACCAGTTTTGTCAGCCTTTGTTTTCTCAGTTAAATGTCTTCTTGCACTTGCTGTGCTCCCAAAATCTGTTGAGTATGTGCTCTTACTTCACTCATATTGTCATTCAGCACCACCTGTTGAAAACCATCTTCTTCCTCATATTGCCACTTCTTATTCTTACGTGGCCTATTTCTGTGAGGCCCTTGACCTTATTTCTAAGGTGAGTTTATTACACAGGATCATACAATGTCAGGGATTGGAAAGGATCTCAAGAGATCATCTAGTTCAATCCCCCTGCCAGAGCAGGAACACCTAGACCAGGTCACACAGGAAGGCATCCAGGTGGGTTTTGAATGTCTCCAGATAGGGAGACTCCACAACCTCTCTGGGCAGCCTGTTCCAGTGTTCTGTCACCCTTACTGTGAAGTAGTTTTTTCTCATACTTATGTGGAACCTGAATGAAAACCCATTGGAGCAAGGGCAAGTCAGGGGGCTGTAAGGCATGGAGAGTCTGTTGGTGGCCTGCTTGCCAAGGCAGCGAGCCAGCTTGTTCCAGACAGTGATTTTCCTAACACTCCTGTGGAGACTGCCAGCTTTTTATAAATGCTAATATACGCTCAAGGTCAGTGATTCTGGTACTAAAGCCCAGCTCTGCATAGACAGTAAATAGTATGCTTTTTGCTTGGGAATTAGTGTGTGTTATCTACATGGACTGTGTTCTCTGGGCTTACTTGTGGTGCTCTTGTTGTGTTCTGGCTTGAGTGCATGACTCCAGTGCTTTGGTAGGAATAGTCCTGTACCCCATGACAGGAATGCTGAAGCATGTGTTTTGAAGGAAGAAAGGTAATGTGCAGGGAAAAAAAAAACAACCCTGAATGTGTGCTAGATGGATGCTCAGCTCTTAATTTCATGTTTGTAAATATAATACATGTTTTTCTGTAAATTCCAGGTTGTGAGCCATGCCTTTGGTGAAAAGGAACATTGAACCACGGCATCTCTGCCGAGGAGCACTGCCGGAGGGAATTACTAGTGAGCTGGAATGTGTAACCAATAGTACCCTTGCTGCTATCATACGCCAGCTAAGCAGCTTGAGTAAGTATCTGTAACTTCTTGCAAGTGTCTGATTCCTGATAAAAAGATGAATTAATGAAAAACTTTAGGGTGACTTGTTTAAAATAGCAAAATTATGATACAAGGCATTGTTACTTCTGTAATATAATAATGTAATAGTTCTTTGTTGCTTTTATGCTTTTGTATATTTTGAAGTTTATACAAGAGTCTCTTTAAGATTTGCAAGGGTACAGAAAACCAACAGCCAAACCACAAGCAAAAACCAACCAAATAATTGAAATCCCATCCTCCCCCAAACTAGCAGAAAAACAACCAACCAAAAAATATGTTAAAGAAAATGAGATTTTTTTCCTAAGATGTGAAAAATTAGTGCAAGAAACAAGATTAGCACTTGAGTTATTTTTGGCTTTCAGTTGTACAGGACAAAGCCAGTTAACTCTTCTGCCTCTTGGCATCAGGTTACACATGTGATTGAAATTTCTGTTTAATGTGCTAGTATTTCTTAAGCCTTTTCTTCATTTGTGTAATCAAGTAATATGAATGAAATCAAGCACATGCACCAAAAGAATGACATTCACTGGACAAACCTGTAGGATTCTGTTGAGACAAGTCAGCATCAGCTCCATACAGAGCTGACAGCAGAGGACACCTGTTAGTTGACACCACAGCTAGCAGTTCTGGAAGCATGCCTGGAGTGCTTGCAAGAAGAATAATATTTCTTAATGAAAGAGGAAAAAGATTTCTTCACAGAGTGTTCAACAGTCAGCAGCTTCAGCAGCTGTTGTTTGTACTGATAGCTGTGGTCTAGAAAAGAAATTATCACTTCATTCACTTTGTAAATGGATATGGTTTAAGAATGTAAGAAAGTCTGCATGGTGTTTTGACTAGGGGGTCCAACAAAATCTGGTTTTCTGTTTGTGATGATGGGAAATAGGCTATGCTTAGGTAAAGAATATGAGAAACACAGCATGTTCCCTTCCGGTGATCTGGAGCTTTCTGAGCTGGAGGTCCATCTGAATCATCCCGTGTAGTGAGCATTTGTCAACCTGTTACCTGTGGAATTGCTGTATTCAAACAGGAATTGCAGTTTTTTCTTGCCCAGTGACCTGTTGCAGTCTCCCACAATAGAAATTGATCTGTGTCTTCCTTTTGGTGCAATCTGGTTCTTGAATGACAAAAAATAATGAAGGTGTTTTTCATCTTGTGTATTTCCATAGTCATCTGTGGTTTTATTAAATCTTTATTGTGTTCTTCCAGTGATATCTTTTCCAGGATCAGTGTCCTGATCTCTTAGTACTTAGATCTCTTAGAAATGATTTTGTATTTCTTGTCATTGTTATTTCTAGATTGGCTATGTAAGTTTGGATATTTTGTGATTTCTTTGAAGTGGAGTGTTGAGGATTTCAAATTGTCATTAAAATGGACTTTTCCTGTTTATCATTAGTTCCCTAAAAAATTATAAAATTTTGATTGATGCTAAAAGATGAGTTCATGTTTTCCTATGTTTCTAAGTGATTCTCTGATCTTTCTCGAGCAGTAGCTACCAATTTAGCATCTAATTTGTTCTTGTTAAATTGTACTGTCATTAAGTTTCATTTATGGTTTTATCAAGCAGTGGCTCAGTATTGGTACCCTTAAGTTTCTGAAAATTGACAAGAATAGCTTATATGTTGTATTACATTCAAGAATCTCCAATACCTCATTTGAGTATTATACAGTGATTGCCAAAGTGTGACTAATACCCTTTTCACTTGTCTGACTGGCTGGGAAAGTTTAGCTTCCCTTCTCCAGACTTGGTCTTGGGACTTGTCTGCCTGTAACATTGCCTATGCACATCCTCTTAGAACTGTTGCTGAGGAACTGGCCATATCCTGCACTTTTCCCTTACTGAATTTCTCAGGTCATCAGAAGTGTCTGTAGACAGCTCTAAAGTACTTAATTTATGCCAGTTTAAAGATTTATGCAGATAAATGCCGTGTCCTTTGTTTTAGGAGATGAATGCTTGGTATTTAATGAATGAAGTCTGCCAACAGGCTTGTGTACAGGCTAAAAATCTGTGATGTCTGCAGAGGGTTTTTTCTGCAGACAGTGTTTGCTTTGCCTGGTTTTCGAGCCAACTGGGAGCAAGGAAATGATGATAGGAAAATGCTGTGCTGGAGCTAATGTAGTATGTCCTGCTGACAGCATCAGAGCGTGTCGGTATTCCCACAGCTTGAAGCATTGAGAGCAAGTGCATGTCTTTCACATTGGTTTTTAGTGCTGCATTGTGAGTTCAGAGTTGATTTTAGAAACTGGCAAATCTGTCCGGTTGCGTACAAATTTGGCTTGCTTCTGCCTCTGCTCTTTTCAGGAGACATGAGCCAGTTCCTGTCCAAAAGGAATGTGCTCTCAGTGGAGTTTTTTTTCTTACTATGTCCTCAGATTTGGGGCTGTTTGCAGCCAGCTGGGTTGGAGCACAGGCAGAGTGAGCAGTGTTATTTATGAAACTCCTCACTTTTATGTAAGCCAAAAACTTGACAAGGGGATTCACCTGCACTTGGGAAGAGAGAATCTACTTGGTGGGGGGGCTTGGGAGTATTTGCAGTCCAGAACTGTAAGTGCCACTATGCTTTACCTAGTTAACACAAGTCACAGAACAAAGGCTTTGAAGAAAGCTTCCAAAAAATACTCCCTTACTTTTGACAGTGGAGTGTGGTCTAATGGCTGCGGGATTGTAGCCAGTGAAAAAAGCTGCTCTCTGCAGTGGGATCTGTTACGCTGTGGTTTTTTTACGGAGTTTTGCACATACCTGTATATATTTAGGAAGAAAAAAAAAATTGCTTGTGTTTGTCATTGAAGACTAAATATTTAAAACTTCAAGTGTGCTCTCTTACTGAGCTTTTCTTAATTATACTTCAGTCTGTACGCTAATATATTCATTGTGTTTCCAGCTACATTACCACTTCTTAAGTTCTTCTCTTTAAATATTTTGCATTTTTGTTTTCTTGATGTCTCCATTCATTCATGTACTACCTGCCACTCTGAAATCTTACTTCTGCATGGGTATGAACCATCTGTATGCAGCTACAGAGCTACTTTTTGTGATAATGGAAGGTTTTTGCTGTACAACATAAAACAGAGGAAATGTGATCTGTAGGAAATGTAGACTTTCACAGAGATAGCAATATCCACCAGCTTGCCTCCTAGTATCTTCCTGGGTAGACTGGCCATTGTCTCAGAGTTTCAGTAATTTGCATGCAGGCATGCAGCCAGCTTTCTGTAACTACTCTTTACCACAACTGAATCAGGCTGAGTTGAGAAGTTAGCATTCTTTGGAATTAGATACTGTGCTGGAGGTACTACAATGAGGCAGACAAAGCCTACTGACAAGGAAGGGGGAATGGGTGAGTGGAATCACTATCTTTTGCTTCATATTTTGATAAAATGGATCTTGGGTGAATTCCAGCTTACAAGAGACTACCTAATTCGATGTGGCATTTCATTACTTAACCTAGGACCCCATGGAGGACATTAGTGCAGTGCTAGTTCCCTTTGGGGCAGCTGTAGTGTCATCTTCCAGGACCTTGTAAAAGTGGCTTCTGGATGCCAAATGATGACATTGCTCTACCTTTTTGCTTTGATAGTGTGTGTTTGTGTTGTGGAAAACTAACCCTTTTAATACACTGTAAACTTTTTCATGAACTTGAATGTGTTCTTTATGTACTTGTGCTGTGGAACAAAGAATGCAAAGCAAAGTTATACTTGGACTCAAATGTGAAAGTAAACTAGCCAAAATAACACTGAGTTTCCAGTCTTCAGACAAGCCAGCACCATTGTTGAATTCCACTTCTGTTACAGCACTGAGCATTTTGACTGCTGAGAACAGATACCTTTGGGCTAATGTATTCCATTTTACACAGGATTTGAAGACCAGTTGTAATCAATTCAGATGGTGTCTAGTTTCTACTAGAGATGTTACAAACTGATGTGACAAGATGGTGTTTCATGTAGTTACTGTAGAACTTGGGTAGAGGTTTCACAATTAGTTCTGAAATACTGATGACATATCAGTATGCTTGAAAATTTATTTTATGAGCAGCCAAACAAGCAGCTCTATGAAGATGACCTGTGGAAGTGCTAGGAATAGACACTTCTGTTGAATGACATGAAAACCTACTGAGAACAGGGATTTGGTGAAGTTACATCATGACTGAATTTCCCTTCAATGACTTTGGTAGTTAGAGAAAGCCTTAGAAGGACTTTATAATTCTTCTGGTTCTCTGGTTGCTTTTTTTTTTTAATTAATATTTAGATTACCCACATGTTAGGAAATACCTCATGTTTTCAAATGATGGTTGTACAGCACCAAAAACAGCTCTTAACTTGAAAGACTGCTTGTAACTTTAGATTGTGCTTTTCTACTTGTTTCTCTAATGTTAAAATGTAATTTAAAAAAGATGGTAACATAGAAAACACTAGAAAAGTATTAGTTTATTTCTAAATCATACTAAATCATGTTAATCAGAATAGCATGTTCCAATATTGCTTTGCTGTGCCACTGTTTTTGCTGACAGAAGATTGACAACTTGTCTTTCACTTGTTTTAGAGTCTCAAGTGCTTAAAAAAAATTCAGTATTAAAAGAAGCATGCTGCCACAAATCAGCTTTATGACTTATTTTGCCTTCTGAAGGGCTAACTGACAAGCATGTATCTGTTTGACTTCTCAAGGGGTGATGTGCCTAATGTTAGAATCTGGCAGTCCTCCCTCAGCAGGCTGATTTCAATATATTACCATATACTAACATCTATTAAAATTTATTGATGTTTTGAGCTCTGAATACTGGTGACTGAAGAATGTAGTGTCTGCTTTATTTAGCTGAAGAGTTGAAAAGCTCATTTGTTCCATACCTTGGAATAACCTCTTAATTTGCAGCAACTAAATCAAGTGGGGATTGTAACTGAATATCAGCATTGCTGCTGGGAAACATTTGGAGAATGCTTTTTCTGTGAAGGTGGTTGAACCACTGGTGCAGGTTGCCTGGGGAGATTGTAGAGGATCTATCCTTGGAAGGGCTCAAAACCAAACTGGACACAGTGCTGGATGACCTGCTCTGTTGACCATGCTTTGAGCAGGAGTTGGACTAAATGATTTCAACCTCAACTACTCATGGTTGTGTGATTTCTGTTTTGGAGGTGGAGGACCAGGTAGGCACCACACCATACCTATCCACCTTCCACATACATACGAAGTAGAGTTTGGATACATCAAAATGTCTACCATTTAAGTTAAGTTATTGGTGCATCTTAGGATAAGCAAGAAAAGTTTATTACTGGTAAAGTCCTTCACTCAAAGCAAGACAAACAATTATTATTTTCATGTGTAATTCATGAACAGTGCTTTAAGGTAATTGTCTTAGTGTTGTAGTCTCTTCCCCTTGAGTAAATGATCTGAGAAAAAGGGCAGATCCCATTCACTTCCTAAGTATGGCTGTTTCTCACTGTGAATGATGGTCTCCAGACATTCACATAATAGGATCTTGACAGAAGTTTGAATTATGTCTCTACTTTTCTTTGTAAAATATTAAGGTTGGTTATAGGACCCAACTTTAAATGGCAGCAATTGCTGTTCTTTTGGAAGTCACTGTCATTTAGATGGTTAGTACATACTCCATAATGTTCCAGCTATTACTCAAAGTTTCACTTTCCTTCTCCCCTCCTTTTCTGCTCTTCTGGAGCAGACAAATGGAGACTCATTTTGATACAAGTCATAACAGGAGGATTTTAACTCCAAAGTAGAGTTTAAAAAGATGGTTTTTGTTTAAAATGTGTGCTTAAACACAGGAGGGGGGATTTTACTTTTACACAGAGACCTGACAGAGTGGATGTCTGGAGAGGGGTGTTGGCTGCTGAAGTTGTTGGGGAGGATCTTAAAGTAGGTGAGTAGGGAGATGCAGTGGAATCTGCATTTATAGGGAAAGTTCTGGGGAAGGAGTGTTAAATTTAGGATTCTTATCTGGAGTATTTCAGAGGTTCAGACTGGGGCAGAAGGGGAGTCAAACTGTGGATGAAAATATCTAGTACTTTGGAAGGTGAGAAGTCTAGGAAAGAATTGGGTCTCTATAGTGATCTGTGGATCAAGAGGGGATTGGGTTCTCCATGCTGTTCTCTGTAGCATTTCTAGGATTGGGCCTGAGGCTGCAGATCTGAACTGGACTATCTACTCTAAGTGACTGTGGAAGTAATGTAGCTGAAGGGGGTTCAGAAAATGTAGACTCCTCTTTTGTGCTATAGCTAGTCCACACTGGCCATGGGTGAATGTGGTCAGTGCCATCTTATGAAGTCTCTCAAATGGCTCCAGTGGCAGAGCAACCTGACTACCTACAGTGAGCATTTGTAGAAAGGTAAATGGGTTGTCTTGTATGAAGATCCTAGTTTTTGTCTATTTCACTGTGCTTGATTTCAGCTTTTGCTCAAGTTTATAATTAAATCTTAATGACTGAGGTTTGCAAGATTTAAGATTTGCTTCAGAAGCTTTTATGAAGAGGTGTAACTTTGGTGGGCTTTTGTTTTCATCAGAGGCAGGTTTTAACAATCGGTTTAGTGTCTCTTGGCAGTAGTTCAGCTACATATGGATTAAAATCTGTTTAAGTAGAAGACTAATGGGAGTATCCTGGAGAACAGACTTTAGGTGGCATTTGTGGTATATTTTGAGATTGTTTCCAAATCTATTGCTGAATTTTGCTGAATGACAAACTGAACTGTTATAATCCTTTAGCTACTGTGTTTTATTGGAACTTCATGATATTGAAGCCATTTGCCTTGTGTTTTCTAAGCCCCATAACAAAAGGATTTCCCTGTATATTTTCTCACACAGGCAAACATGCTGAAGACATATTTGGCGAATTGTTTAACGAGGCCAACAGCTTCTACATCAGAGCAAATTCCCTTCAAGACAGAATTGATCGCCTTGCTGTCAAAGTTACCCAGCTGGATTCGACAGTAGAGGAGGGTAGGTAATTGCATGAAAGCACTGGGCCAGAAGTGATGTTGACAAGACTGCAATATTTAATTACACAACAATTTCTGCCATTTCAAAGTAATCCCAAGCCAGTATTTCATCTTGTTTTTTCAGAAAGGCAAGCTGAGAAAAACCATGTTAGCAGAGCAAGAAAAAATATCGAGTCATAGAAATGTCCTCATTTTTGACTTAGTGTTGCTTCAAGAAGCCCCTATAGTAATGGAGCCATCGAGCTGCCTTTTTCACAGCGAGGACTTGCAGTTAGTGAATGTAATAAATCAGAAGTTGATAAATCTAGACCTTACTGGAGATAAATCAGAATCGTAGAATCATAGAATGATTTGGGTTGGAAGGAACCTTAAAGATCATCTAGTTCCAGCCCCCCTGCCATAGGCAGGGACATTTCCCACTACACCAGGTTGCTCGGTGCCTTGTCCTGCCTGTTCTTAACACCTCCAGAGAGGGGGTATCCACAACCCCTCTGGGCAATATTAAGAATATTGAGAAAAGTTTGAAACAGGAGGTCAATTAATTTATTTCAGGATAGAGCAGTCACAAATTATATTAGTAGCTTCTGTTTTGCATTCACTTAAGGTCTTTGCCTAAATAAGGCACTGAATGTTTGCATCAGCTAGATGAGATTCTGTAGGAAATTCTAATCACTGGAAACAGCATTTGCTTTAAAATGGTTTTACATCCTCACTTGCTTATATTTTTGGTCATACATTTTGTAAATACATGGTAAAATCAAAGGATTGAAGTACCATCATTACACTGTTTAAAAACTCCTCTTTGGTAAAGTAAAATATGTCTCTCTGTCTAGCTCTAAGAGTGTCTGACATGCATGTTTTGCTTCCACAATCAGTTACATGTCTAAGCCATTCACTGACATCTGCTGAAGTGTAAAACATTTTTACATCAGGACAATAGTGTAATTTTTTCTCAGTAGTAGTTGACTCTATGATATCACAAGTAGCATTATGAAATGGTTTGGGTTAAAAATCATCTAGTTCCAGCCCTCCTGTCATGGGCACCAACATCTTCCTACATGTTGCTTCATACAACTACACCATTTAACTATATTAAATAGTAGCATTTATATGGTTCATATGTTATATTTTGTATTTATAGCTTATACATTTTTAATGATCCAATTAATTAAGAAATTATTTTTTACTGTTGATACTTAATTGCGTAATATTTACGTTTTAGCTTGTTACTGCCTGAAAATAATTGCATGTCTGATTTTTTTCTGTTTTTTGAACATGTTAACTAGTGGAGTATCACAGATGATACTTGTATATTTGTCATATTAGAAGGAAAAACCTACATTGGAACATAAGCCAAACTAATATAACTACTATCCAGCTTAGTTTTTGCTGCACGTTATGGTGCTAATGTAAGCAAATTAGATTATATTAGATACTGTATGACTGTGTGTGCTCTGTTCTGAGAGAGACAGTGTCAGTCTTCATGAGTTTCAAATATTTTTGGAAATTCATTCCTCACCAGATCTTGGTTTTGCTTTCGGTTTTTGGGTTTTTTTTTAAATGACCCATTTGTATTATGCAATACCTCCTAGCTATTTTCCTGAGTTTGGAGAGTCATTAAGAGCAGCCTGTTGGGAGGGGAAACTAGTGTATGGATTGAGAATGCAATCAGTTTTTATTTTAAATTGGCAGCATACTCGAGGATTGCTAATCCTCTTTCCCATTAATACTCTATATACACAAACTGCTGTCACTACACTTTCAGTAAGAAATTTTATTAGCTATTTAGATGTACAAGTTGAAACCTTTGTAATAATTCATTGTACTGGCACTAATAGTGTGTTTCTGGGTAGCTTGGGCATTTAAATAAAAAGTCAGTTGTTATGTTGATTTTAAAAAATGTTTTAGATTGAATTGCAGTTGTTTAGGTGTAACTAAGATATAGTGTTTATATAAAAAATTTACATAAGTAACAAATACTAAAGTTGAGGAAAAAATTGTTTTCAAAAGCCTGTAAAGGTTAAATGACAAAGCCTCTGGGAGATTGAATTTGTCTTCCTTCAAACAAGAGTGTAAAAATTCAGATATATCTGAAATACCTTACTGATCTACTAAAAGGCAGGTGTAAACAGAAAATAGTTTCTCAAAAATGACATTTTGATACTTCAGATAATGTGCATGTGGGATGAATTTGGAATGAAATACTGTACTTCCAAGTTTTTTGCTATTTTGAAAGTTTATGGAGAATCTAAATGGTCTTGGAGTGAGAGGCAAAGCCTCACCACAGATGACAAAAATACTTGGGTAGAGAAGTGTGAGTGAGATTTGGTTCTCATCATAAGAAAGGATAACAAGCATACCTTACAGGCTCTCTATCAGACTTCAAGCCTTATTGGTTCTTGTCCTGGGTTAGGCCCAAAAGGCTGCTATGAATGAAAGATGGCCTGCCCTCCTCTCTCAGAAGAGAGGAGAGGAAGGAAAAAACCGATTTATGAGTTTAGGAAAGTTCTACACTACTTTAATAGTAAATAAAATAATAAATAAAATGAAAAAGGAAAAGATTAAAAGTATACAAAACCATATCAAGCTCCCAGGATGGTCATCATGTCCCCAGCAGACACAGGGAGGTTCTTGTAGTCTGTTCTTGGGACTTGATAGAATCATCAGATGAACAGACAAGAAATAATAAATGAAATGTCAGTGGGAATAGAAAGAAAACAAACCAGTGCATTTTGTTTGCACAGGTTACGCTACTGTAAAACTGTTGGATCTATTCAAGAAGTGATTAGTGCCAGCCAGTGAGGACTTCAGTGTTCTGTTCAGTTGCAGTCAAACTCTGTATCTCAATTTGCCTAAGAATGGAAGATAATATTGAGAGCATACACTTCTAAACTGTGACTGGCATTATCAGGATTTTTTTTAGCAATGGTCACTTTAAGAAAGAAACAATGTCTTGCTAAAAGTGACAGAAACAGTTAGGAGCATCTTAAATCTTTCATTTGAAAAGACTAGTGCGTATGTGAAGAGATGAAGGCCATAATTTTATTAAATTGTGAATGGAGTTGAATGTGTACAGATACCACATGTAATGATAGAACATGGGTCAGGGGAATGCTAGACCTTGTGTTTCAGGCCTGAAGTCAATTAGAAGTCCAAGTTAAACCTCATAAAATAGGGCAAGATTTGACACTCCATGACACAGGACGTTGTCTTCTAAGAGAGCCTCTAGTCCCATTATTTGAAGTGAAGTTCTTGACCAAGTGGGACTTAAATCTGGTTTGTTATATTAATTCTTACATGCCTGTGCATATAAATATCATGAATATCCACTGAAGAAAAATCTCCCAGTTTTCCTTCTGCATTTTGCTCAAAATATAATAGCTTGTATAAAATAATCATGTATCCACTTACATCAGTTTCAGACTTACATTAAATGTATTTTTGTTTTTAACAGTATCATTACAGGATATCAACATGAAAAAAGCATTTAAGAGCTCAACAATTCAAGATCAGCAGGTGGTTTCAAAGAACAGCATTCCTAACCCAGTGGCTGATATTTATAATCAGAGTGACAAACCACCACCTCTGAATATTCTTTCACCTTATAGGTATGGAAATATTAATTTCTTATATTCTTAAACTTTCTCTTTATCTCCTACTTTTATGCAGAGAATAATTACAGCAGAAAGGAAAATCTGTTTTAGTTGTTGAGATTTGGTTATTTGCTGTCAGTGGAAACAAAAAATTACTGTTGTCACTCTTAATATCATAAGTTGTACCTGACAAAAATAATCATATTTCAGCATAAGTGTTTCATGGCAGCACAAGATCAGACAGTCAGGGCCACTTATTATGTAAAAAGTGAATGAAGAGACCTTGGATGATCACCAATGGTGAGTTTTATTGATTTGAAAAATACTAATTTGTATTTCTGTATTTGTAGGGATGATAAGAAAGATGGATTGAAGTTCTATACTGATCCTTCCTATTTTTTTGATCTTTGGAAAGAAAAAATGTTACAAGATACCGAAGATAAGCGAAAAGAAAAGAGGAGACAAAAGGTAAAAGTTTTACAGTGTTACAGTTTTATGTATGGTTGTCCAGGCATAAAAATTGCTAGGTCATACTTAGTCTGTGTTACATGGAGAGACTATTCCTCTTTATAAATGGCTGTAGATTCTGTTGGTTCAATTATTATAGCTCATACTGTCTATTTCAATATGTTTGCAAACAGAATTTTAGAAAGTGTGTAAGAACTGTATCTTCTCAATTTAGGAGTTGTTAGTTATCTTCTAAAATAGCTTCTTTAATCCTTTGCCAGCATCTGCTCATTAGTACTTAGCAAAATGCCCCTGTTGTGTTTTGGAAATGGACATTGTGATTTAGGAGGGGAAAAAGCAAAGTATTTGAATTATGGTTTCCTTTATTTTTCATAGATCTTTATCCAGGAGTATCATCTCCCATAGTGAAACATGAGCTTATCCAGAAATAAATATTTTGTTGGACTTTTAATTCCTGGATAGTGACTCTTCTCTTTTGTATACCTGTTAGAGGTTAGTAAAATGATGGTACACAGCAGAATTATTCTGGGGATCAGCAATGAGAAGGTTAATTTTAGATGAAACATTCTTTGATTCCTCTAAGTATAAAACCAACATGAAAATACTTCCATAGATATCAATCTGCAATATCTTCAGTGTGATCCAGGATGTGTATTCTGATGCAATCAAGGTATCTTAATTTTAGTTTTAAATGGAGAAATTATTTTTTCTGCATCTTCTTTGCTGTCACTTTTTCTCAAATCTAAGGGCTCTGAGATTTTGGAAGATAATTCTGAAAAACCAAGTCAAAGGAGAGTTTGAAGCAATGTATGCTTATCTTAACTTTCAGAAAGTGCCCTTTCAGATAGGTTCAGTGAGAGATAAGGGATTTAAAATTAATCCAGACAAGATACACAGGCTGCTCAGAGGAAACTGAAGAGAGTTACTTGGTTTTCTGTTCAAAGACATGCACATACAAGTGTGCATCTACCAAAATAGCTGTATGTATTTATATAAACCAGGTGTTGTACTGTATCAGCATATATATATGTGTATTAAACACATGTATATATCCACAATGTCTAATATGTGAATATACATGCTGATGTGTATTTGTGTTTATATATGCAACATTTTGAAACAAAACACAAAGACTTGCTTTAACTAAAATGTTTTGTGAACTCATGATTTTCAAAGTTCTGGAAGAGATAAATCATGAGATCTTGTTAGGAGCATGTGTCAAAAATGCTTTCTGTTTTGTCAGGTATCTCAGTATTGAAAGAACTGAGTTGAAGAACTCAAGTAAACATTTACCATAGAAGTTACTGTCTAAAGCAAGTACTGGAAAATATTCACCCGATTATTTGTATAATTATATACAAATGTGTATGCAAGGTTATAATCTCACTGTATTCTCAGTATGGTAGGTCACAGAATTAAATGACTGGAAATAATTAAAGCATCTTTCATTCTCTAGTTAAGTTTGGTTTTAAAAAAATTTTGTTCGATATTTCTTTATGAAGGATATATAGGGATAATTGCACCCTTTGGGGTTTTTTTCCTCACCCTTTTTTTCCTTCAAATTTAGGTCTTTTCACTAGAGGGATAAAAAGGTCTCAACTGCTGTTTTTTACAGTTTAATTTGATTTTAAAAAGGAAAAAAACTATGAAAACTTTTTAAAAGTTGTGACAGAATATCACTTGAAAAGACTTGGTAGCTTTAGAATAGCTTTTGAGATTTGTACAAAATAAATTGATTTATAAACTTTCTTTTAGACTGTATTTTAGGCAACGCATCACACTTATTTCCATTCATTTCCATCCATGTAGCTTTTAATTGTCTTACAGCAGTCTACAAATCAGATGTAAAATATACTCCATTCCAGTCATGTAGGATTATAGCCATGTATCACAGAAATAGCTCTTGATAAGTTCTGCTTGGAGTGTTACTTGATTTCATTAAATACAGAAGACCAGCTAAGAAGAAGGAAGCACAGATTTGAATTTGCATGGATTAGGTGTCACTTTGACAGGAAGAAATCTAGTTTTTAGCTTTCCAGAATGTGTTGTGCAAATTAGCTTTTTCTCATCTGGAGCCTTTATAGAGCTGGAGAGTTTGGGTGAGACCTCTCAGGCTCCTTTCATTTGACAAGGTGCTTGACAGACTGTTACTTTCTTTGGTTCTTGTCCTTACAATAGCAGTGACTGAGAATGAATCCAGAGCATCTATTAACAATTCTGTGGCTCAGGTTGCATTTTGAAACTGCTAATTGAGAATTCTGTATGCGATTTGTACTCTACAGAAGTACAAATATGAAAGCCATTGAGGTACTGTGAAGGTGAAATAGATGTGTCTTGTTTAGCAAATTATAAACTAAACACAGCAAGTAGAGCTGGTTTTTTAGCCTCAATTTTTCAGGTGGTCAGTGGAGCCTTGAGAATACTCCTTGCACCAGGCAATCACTTTTCCAATTTTTTTTTGGTAATTTGCCTTAATCGCTTGAGCTGTTGGGGCAGAATGTTTGTGAGGAGTTTGATATTAGAAAGCAGGAAAATTATGCTTATTAATTGTTTCTGTATTCTGTTGAATTGAAGAAATCTAACACACAGCCTTTCTTGATTTGGCTCTTTCAAGTGAAATTTGTCAGAAGCAAACTGTAGTTTTAATCCTTTAAATTTAAAATCCATGGTGTAGTCTGTAGGGTTTTTTACTGTCAGACTCTCAGTCAATCAGTGCCTAAATTCAGTAAAGTTAGTTTGGACATATCAGTAATATCCTGAATTGAATGCCATATCCATTGGTTAACCAAAGGAAAGTTCTAGTTTTCTTTCTATTGTTTCCTCTTTTTTTCTGAGACGTGATGAGTTATTTCAACACATAGGAACTTTTAAATGTGGAGGGCTTGTATAAATTTGTGAAGTTGGGAAAATACTCTGGGCTTATGCTTCCTGTTTTTTGAAAGTATTGCAAATACTTCCTGATGCTACTTTCTGTTACTAGCTCTAATTCTTTATTAAAACACTTGAAATATCATTTGCTAACTCTTAATGCGGAAGTCAAAATTAACCTTGTTGGTGGGCTCTTGTGTTCGTTGCATTTGCTGAAATTTCTTCTTGACAAAAGCTGAACAGTGTACCTCTTTTCTGGCTTAACCTAGAGCATCCCCTTGTTTGCCTCAGCTTCTATTACACTTGGGTTAAAAAAGTATCTCTTCTTGCTCAACTTTCGTAAGAATGATTTCTAACTTGAAAGGCTTCAGCTTTCCTGAAAAAAACCCTCTGTCATAGTCGTCCTAGGGACAAAAGCTACAGCAGCCACTGGTGTTTGTCAAGGCAATGACAGTATTCCTGGAACAGCTTAGCTTGCCCCACTGTTAGGGAAGAAATGAAATGTTTTAAAAGGTGTATTTCTTTAATATTTGATTCTAAAATCAATATAAGTATGTTTTAGTGCTATCTGAGTAAAATGGACTTCAGTATATTTATTCCTTAGCACACTTAACAGATGCTAGTCTGGAACAACCTATCCAAATGGAACCTGGTCCAGTAAAAACAAACTCAGCTTTTTGTTTATTTTACAGTATTTATTTGTACATGCATTTGAATTTCCCTTTTCCTAAAAGCCAGTGATCTCTCTAAAGCTAAGTTTTTAAATAGGTATATGTAAGCTGTCATATAAGCTCCCCTTATTGTACAGGAATTGTATCAAAATTATTGTCTTCTGAGCAGCATCATACTTTGAGGGTATTTACTTTGTCCAGAAACTTGCATGAAATACGTAGTTGTGACCCTTAGAGATTAGTTTTCTCATAGAACAATAACTTCAAAGCGTATTTTCAGTTAACTTTATGGGTTATTTGTACTTTCCTCTGCAAACTAGCAAGATTTAGTAACATAATCTCAATGAAAGAACCAGGATAAAAGTCCCAAATTAAAACAAATTAAATTTTGTGACAATCAAATGAAAAAGATGTAAAGCATATATTCAGCCATTGCTATTAGCAAAACTATATATTTAAACTGAAGCAGGGCTGAATATGTCTCCTTTCTGCTCCAAATCCTATATAGGGAAATTTTGTTATAGAGAAGTGGTATTAAAGGAGAAAGTAAAGCATTTCATAACCTGGATGAAAGAGGATGTGATTCTTAAAATTTCAAGGAGGAGAAAGATTTTTATAGGAAGTAATTAAAAACCAAAGTGATGATCTCTAGGGGCCAGGAATGGGCAAGAGCTATTGAAAAATTTGGATGTTGAATTTCGAGAAGGCTTTTCTCTGTCATGCTTAATGTTAGAAGATGTGGATCAGCAGGTCCCTTGTAAAGACGTGCCTGAACAAGCAAGAGATCCTTAACAAGAGCAGGCATGCCATTTGATGGATTTTTCCCCTTTGTTAGTTGTACAATACCAAATAAATTATTTCAGAATTATTTACTCAGTGCTGTTTGACAGTTGCAGCAAAATATTGCTGTTCAACTGTAATGTACTTTTTTTGATGAGACTGGCTTTATGAGTTTGCTTGAAAGTAGAGAATCCACAGTACAATATAATTGAATATGAATAATTCTTAGACAATCAATATAATTACTTTCTGAGAAAGTATTTTTCTAGCAGCCAAATGCTTAATACTGACTTAGCAATAGATAAAATACGTTTAAGCTATTTGTGAATTAGTGTTCTAAGATCTGGGCTCTAGAGAGGATTTTTTTTTTTGTCTTGAATTTTATTACATCTCATAAATGTTGGGAATGAAAGCAACACATAAATACCCTTATCTTTTTGGATTGAGCAAACTTGGTTTTCTGCTAAAGCACCAGTGTGGGTTTTGTATTCATGCTGAGTAGTGAGAAGTAGGTGAGAATGTTTCAGGGTATGAAAGCATCGAGTCCCACTGTTAGGTGATCTTACTGATAGATAGACACCGACATTGAACAGGCCTGAAACTATATAAAAAGATTAAAAAAAACCCCTAAACATACTGATTTGTCAAGGAAGTTATCAAGCCGTAACATATTATTGCTGACCTGATCCATTGCAGAGAGGGTTAGCATCATTAGTTTTTATATAAGATAATGGGAAACAATCATGAGGAAAAACTAGGATGATCTAAGTAGGGAAAGAAAATTAAACAAAAAATATGATTTTGTATGGACATTGAAATAGAAAAGTGTTTCTAATTGTTTCATCCTTCCCCATAGTCACAGGTGATTGTGACCCTAAAGAATAACCAAGATAACTTTGAGCGTATGTAACATATTCTGCTAAGACTGATTTGCAGAAGGAAATTGCAAGTGCTTCAGTATGGTCTAAATAAATCACATATGATGTCAGAAGAATTTAAACTTTTAATCTTCTAAAATCAGTTGCATTTCTGTATTGGGAAAGCCAGTAGGTTGTTATCACGTGAGCATGTGCGTCCTACAGAAGAAGGGGAAAGCTGCAGTCTTAGTTCTAATGAGGTTCATAGCATAAATATACTCTCATTTTCAGTGCAGAGAAATTTCATTAAGACTTGGCTTCAACTGTAAATCTGGTCTTATTTTCATGCATTCTAACTGCATTTTAACCAGCTTTTTTCCTTTCCTTTTTTTTCTCTCTTTGCATGCTTTATTTCTTTTGTTTGAACATTAGGAGCAAAAGCGTATAGATGGCACCACTCGTGAGGTGAAAAAGGTTAGAAAAGCCAGGAACAGACGCCAGGAGTGGAATATGATGGCATATGACAAAGAGCTTAGACCTGACCACAGGTTGTCTCAAAGTGTGTACCATGGAGCATCTTCCGAGGGATCACTGTCCCCAGATACTAGGTCTGTTTACAGCAAAGCTGTTTGTTATACCACAGTTCTATGTTCAGAAATACTGAGTAGAATTAGGTATTTTTACAGGTTGGGAGCAGGTAGAAGTGCCACAACACACAATGCACGTTTTAAAGTTCTTCTCAAAATTATTTTAAAGCATAAATAACAAGTTCTGTACTGACTTTTTTTCTTCCTCAGCTTCAGATGAGTATTTTATCATCACAGTATTACATCCTGTAGTAAAAAAATAAGTGTTTGTTGTGTGCTTTGTATTCACCTGTAGTCACAAAAGCATTTAAGTCTGCCTCTGTTAGATAATGTCAGTACCTCTTCCTTCATGTCTATAGTTTGTTTTATTTTATGCCACTGAGAGCGTAATAAATATCTTTTGTGAGCTACTCAGTTGAGCATACTTACACATCTAACAGAATGCTTTAACTGGGGAAAACTTCAGTTTTATTGATGTTCAGTTTGTCTAAAAAGCAGGCTACAGGACTAGATGCAACATTGTTGCTTGAAACAGCAGAAATCTCTGCTTGGAGACACACAGCAGAATTTATCTTATTGACTAAGAGCTCAGTGGGAGTTACCTTCTGGGGCACACAAGTTTTTTCACTCAGCTGGTCTCACTAGAGGTTTATCCCACTTTATTTTCTCTGTTGCCATGGTTAATTGCTAGCTAGGAATAAATAAACAAGCAGTAAACAGTATGTGATTACGTTAGTGTTTAAATTGCTGACTGACTGGGTTGAGTGGCTAGAAGTAGCTACCACTGCAAAAGTGGAGATTAATTAAAAAAAAAAAATCTGCTCAAAACTTTGTAATGTTTTGAGTTTTTTTGTGAAGAGTATTCATCATGTAATTGAAATAAAAAGAAGTAAAAACGTTACTCTGCTGTTTCAAGAATACATTCAGACCTCCCTATCTCTAAAATCATTCAACCACCAAACTTATATAATTTTTTTTGCAGTTTCAAATGCAAAATGTCTCCTGTTGCTCAGTCTGTAATGTTTCATTAAGACTATGCTTTTCATAGGTCAGTCTGGTAAAATGCTGTCAAGTGGAAAATGTGGGTTTTTTCATCTTGAGTTCTGTTTAACATGTTTTAAGTTTTTTTCTAGCCTTAACACCTTTCTTTCAGAGTTCCCAAGTTTAGATTATGTTGAAGTGTTTTGCTTTTATCTCCCAGCAGTGTCACTGTGTATTTGACTGCTTGCAGGTACCCGTAATATTTGCCATCATTAGGAATTTTTTAAAGCATAAATTGTAGGATGAATTGTTATATTGGATACAGATGTTGTAATATGGCAGATATTTTGTGCTTACACAAACCTCTTTCAGATTTTATAATATCTGAAGAACTTTCAATCACTGATACTTCATTCACTGAAATTTAACACTGAAATCTGTTCTTCATGCATGAAGGGTTAATTTTGTGAGTGGTAGTGAAGGGCAGACAAGGCTTTAAAATTTTTATTTTAAATTAGTTTTAGTTGTAAGAACTGAGCTATAAAAAACCCATTTGTATAGAAATATGTACTGATTTCAGAGATGTTTTTATACTGACATCGTGGGTTTTGTACATGAGATCCCAAAGAAGTGTTTTTTGCTCTAGTGCACTATTTTTTTAAAGCTAAAGTTAAAAAAAAGCTCATGTTTCTTTTCATTTGCTAATTGTAAGATTTACACATTAAACATTGACATTTGAGTGTGCAGACTGTGTCAAATTTACAACATATTTGTTATACTTATTGTACTCCAGAGGGAGAAACACAAGCTGAATCCAAACAGAAACCAGCAAATAAATGTGAGAAAAGTAAGAACAAGAAAAGAAGAGTGGGAGAGAAGGAAAATGGGCATTGAGTTCATGAGTGACGCAAAGAAAATGGAGCAGGCAGGAAGCATGAAAGAGGACAAAATGCCCAAAGGGTTTGTTGTTTTGTTTTACTCAAAGCCCTGGCTTTTTGTTGCTTACCTTCTTGCTTCCAGTCTTACAGATAAGTGCATCGGTTTACTCTGTTCACTAAAAGCCAGGCTGCACGATTGTTCATTACTAAAACAGCTATTTGCAGTAATGGGATGAAGAGATCCTTTTGCTCCCTCTCTTGGGCTTATTTCACAGAGCATCCTAGACTTTGTATCTTTATGAACTCTCTGCTCAACTAATATTTACATTTCCCGGTCTTCATTAAGCCTTTGCAGCAAAATTAATTGTAAAAATGAAATGAAAAGCATTTTCTAACATCTGACATTGGTTTTCTCTGCTTTGGTGAAATACATCCTTCTGCATAATTGTGTTTGCTTGCAGTACTGCTTTCCTTTTTCCTTTTTCAACTTAAGACAGGTCTGATAAGTATTATAATTTCAAACAGCTACTGACAAAAGTAATCAACCTCCTTATGGTTACAGAACTGTAAAATTTGGATGATGCTCTGAATTTTTTTGTCTCTGCATCATCGGAGGACATTCTGCATGCAGCTAGTATGCTGAAATATTGAAAATATTCAGTTTCAATCCTTTTATGCTGACTTTTCAGAATTAATTTATTTTCAAGTCATGTTAAGCTGAACCATGGGTTTTTGTTGCATTTGTTCTTATGCTTTCTGTGGACTTACAAGGGAATGGTGCTTGATAATCTGGAAGTCCTGTTACAAGAAAAATAATCCTGTTTGCATTCTTTTTAGCTTTTCTTGTGAGCTATTTAGATAATACCCTGTTTCACTCACATAATCTGTTCTTCTGCATCCATTTACTTTAATTTTAGGTCCCATGCATCTGATGTTACAGATTATTCTTATCCTGCTACTCCGAATCATTCCCTCCATCAGCAGATAGGAATGCCTTCATATGGAACAGGAGATGGCCCACAGTACGTGGCAGCATCCCAAAGCCATGAGCATGAATACAGACCACCTTCCACCACTATACGACATGCTACTTTAAACAGACCTCAGCAACCACCTCCACCTCCACCCCAGCCTTCAGATGGCCAACATAGCTCAGTACCTGTGGTACCAGCAGAATATGGGTAAAACTCCTGATTTATTCCAGTGCATTCTTGACAAAACTAGAGGGATGCATGTTTTTCGTAACCATCTTGGCATATAATGCATACACATAAAAAGACTCCAAATGCATTTGTTATCTCCCTGGGGAAGACCAAAGAAATTAATACAATTTCTCTGTATGAACTGAATTGAAGTGAGGAAATAGCAAAGACAGAATTCATGAACTGTGTATTGAGTGTGGTGAAATCAATATGCTTGTAAAATATTAAGGGTTCCTAATATGAGATTAAAACGAGGATAATTTTCCTTTAATGTGGAAAATAGCTACAGCATAATTGGAGTGATATTTTAGACTTCAGGCAACGTGCAGAAAAAGTATTGCAGAATGAGGTTAGCCTGGCAGTCTGTGTTGCATCCCTGAAATGACTTTTTAAAGGAGCTTCTGACAGAGTTGGAAGGGATCTCCTCAGATACAGAATGAAGTTCCCTACTTTCACAGGCACCTCTGTAACTCAAGATAGGAATTTATCAAATTCTTGTGTAGCTATTTTGCCTGAACACCTTCTGAAGGAAGGCTGGCTCCAGACTACTGTCCCTCCAATAGTAAAAAATATCTGTTCTAACCAGTCTGTACTAGTTTGTTCTTTTGCTTAGTTAACTTAAACTTTTGATTTGTAACGTCAGGAAAGCTGTAATCATTCTTGCCTGTGTTTTAAACTAAAGCAAGGGAAGATTTTTCAGCCTTGCTTGATGCATCCTGGGATAGAGTTTGCCCCACTCATGACTTCATCATGCTGTAGATGACTCAGTTACTTGCTCTGTTACTATTAGTATGTAACAGAAATACCTGTGTTAGTCCCCAGGTACATGGCCATTGTCAGTGTATTACAGTTGTCATACACTGACATATATCACTGAATCCCATTGGTAACTTGCCTTCAACTCCAGTCTCCTATATCTAGTTTGGTACTCACTTCATAACTCTTACATTAATTCTCATTTCTTCTGCTTAAGAATTTTAAATGACACTTTAACAATTAGCTCTTCCCTGTTCCTCCTCTTTAAAGTATCAAATGTATCATTTTAATGAAATAATATTTAAATTGATAGACTTAGCTAAAGAAGCACATGAGATGCATGATACACCTTTGGGTAAATCTTTCCATTCATACTTTCATTGTCCTTCATACCTGTGTCTTTTACTATCTCTTAATATTTCTTCTGACGTTTGGTCTACTGTGAAACTGATACATGTAGTCTACAGTTTTCTTGATCCCTTCATCATCGACACCATATTTAATATTCTCACAGAAGATGTTTAGTAACAAATACAACTTTATACTTAACTAGGCAGGAGTATTCAGATGAAAAGTCTCACTTTGTGGTCTGCTGAAAGGACATTACCTGTAACTTCATCATCTGTTACAAATCTCAGTGTACTGTCAGTTCATGTTTATAATGAAGTGAACATTTAACTTACTAGTTTAAAATCCTTTTGATTTTTATTTTAGCTGAGGTTGGAAGAGAGCAGTTTAAGGGGTGATGATTCTTTAAGTTCTAACTTTCAATGCATTAAATATTTTTGTTCTCTTTTATATAGGATGCATCCAGCTCAGATGGTGGATTATTACAATCCTACAGGTCCTCCCCCTCCTCCTCCTCCCCCTATGATTCCTTCAGCACAAACAGCATTTGTTAGTCCCCTTCAGCTTCCTGTGCCACCTTCCCATTCTGGACTGGTGACTGGCGCTACATATGCAGCTGCGCATCCACCTCCTTCTAGTGGGCTTGTTGTCACTGCTCCTCCTCCTCCCGGCCCACCTCCTCCCCCTCCAGGCCCTCCTGCTGCAGGTTCATCCCTCTCTTCCTCCCCAATGCACGCTCCTGCCGTTGCAGAGGCAAAACGCCACGAAGCTGCGCAGCCGCCGATAAGTGATGCACGGAGTGACCTTCTTGCAGCCATTCGAATGGGTAAGTGGACACTGACTTTTAGGTCTTCCTTTTTTTTTAATGCAAGCACCATGTTTTCCAATAATCTGAGTTCATGGTTCTGTTCTCAGATGGGAAACTGATTAACACAGAGAATGGTTAACCACAGATACCACGCACCCACTATAGCATTTCTCAGCCCTGACTTTGGATCTTTATCTAATGCCCAAAGGTGTGAAGCTTTGTCAAACAGCTTCAGGTGTTTGTGTGGAAGTAATGAATTGAAAGCAGAACATGTTCACTATGTGAAGTAATCCTTTGAGGTACATGGGTTTTTGCTTCTGTTCAGAACCAAGTTATCCAACACCAGACTTTAGCCCACTCGTTTTTAACCACTGAGTAGATGCTGTTACTGACTTTGCTTACAAAATGGAGCAATACATCAAAAGGACATTGCTCACCACTGAGTATTTAGTTTTCAGAGACAGTTGACAGTTTTACAAGGTACTCAGTCTCTGGGAATGGATTCAGGTCTGTCATTTTCTCTTCCTTGCTCCGGAAGGCTCTCTAACTCAGTAATTATGTAAAGGGTGAATGTCAGAATGATGGAGCCAGGCTCTTCTCAGTGACCTCCAATGATAGGACAAGGGAAAAGGGGTACAAGCTGGAAAACAGAAGGTTCCAGAGAAATGTAAGAAAAAACTTTTTCACAGTGAAAAAGTCTGGAACAGACTGACCAGAGAGGTTGTGGAGTCTCCTTCTCTGCAGACATTCAAAACCCATCTGGACAAGTTCCTGTGTGACCTGGTCTAGGTGCTTCTGCTCTGGCAGGGGGATTGGACAAAATGATCTCTTGAGGTCCCTTCCAATCCCTGCTATTCTGTGATTTCTTTTTTTTCTTCTTCCCAAGCATATTATCAACCTGCAAAAAACTTAGCAGTAATGCTATGAAATTCTAAAAGCCCGTGTGCACAAAACTTTGACAGTAATTGTTTCTACAGGAATCCAGCTGAAAAAGGTGCAGGAGCAGCGTGAGCAAGAGGCAAAGCGAGAGCCTGTTGGCAATGACGTGGCAACCATCCTTTCAAGACGCATTGCTGTGGAGTACAGCGATTCTGATGATGATTCAGAGTTTGATGAGAACGACTGGTCAGATTGAAGCTGGTCCAAGCCCAGTGGCAAGTTCACTAAATACCTAGCTTCAGTGATTAATTTCCTAGCGAGATATAAAGCAGGACATTGACACGTATTACAGCTAGTGATCGAAGTGCTAAAATTGGATTGGTATAATTCAGAAAGCTGTAACTTAGCAACTCTGGTAATGATGAAGTCATTATGCTTATGCAGATCAGAAACTTGTCTTACTTTCAGTATTTACCGCATAATACTTAAGTGCCACTAAATGTAGCAAATCATGTGCTGCGTGCAAAATGTGCTGCAGCTGTTGCACTGTCACAGAACCAGCATTTTGTTTTACTTTCCTGATCTTGAAGGGATAAAATATATTTTTTTGACTTTACATCTTACTCTTTTAATTATGTAAGTGACTTAGGTACTTGTGAATTGGTCTGGTTGTTAGTCCTCGAGGGCAGTTAATTGACTGCGTGAAGTGTTGCGTTCTATAGTTCTATAAATAGGACTTTAAGCTTTTTTATTAGTTACTAATTATGCCCAATTTAGTCCAATTTTAATCACTTTTGGGCTTAGGTTTTTTTTTTTGCATACAGAGTTGATTTTATAATCTTTCTTTTTATCTTAAAAATGTAGCAGATGATGAAATGTATGTGTTAAAGAATGATTCCACATGATCCTAAATTGCCATTTTGCAGGCAGACTGGATAAGTTTGTAGCTGTACCAGCTCTGGGTTGCTGGCTGTTTGCTGGGCAGGGTGCTGAGGAGTCTCTGGTAAATAGTGGGTGCACATTCACCTTGCAAATGGAAGTTAAAATACCTGTTGAACTCTTAAGTTTGGTGGTACAGATCAACTAGATGCAAAGACTCCAGGACAGAGCTGGTTGAAGCCATTGGGTTATTAAAGTGTAGAAATGTTACTCTATTGTTACTTAAGATTGGAACACTCCAGATCTAGCAATCAGATGCATTTCACAGGTATAACACTTGGTCTTTATCTGCGGAGATATAAGTGTTTGTGAATAAGTATTGTTGATTTGAACATGTATAATCATGACAGATTGTTTTCCGTTTCCTGTAGCATGTTCACTCAAAAGTATTCTTACTTTGAATGTATTTCTTTCCTAGTACATTCTTTGATAAAACATTGGCAGTTAAAGCAGTTTTAATGTCTGTTTAGGTACTATACCATATATATACACACTTGCTTTCTCCTTCCCTAGGAAGAGTTGCTGCCATACAATCTGCTTTGGCTGTCTCTGTTTTTTTAAAAAAATAATACCTTTTCTTTAGTACTGGTTTAAAATGGATTTTTTTTTTCCCTGGACTGAGAGTGAGGCTGCTGCTTTCCCTAATGAGGTTTTTAAACATGTCTTGATGGTGGGGAAAGAGTTATTTCCTTACCACATTGCAGTTTTAATTTTTGTAGCTGAAGTCTGTGGAATTCCAGGTCTAGCATTTGGTAAAGCAACTTTTTTTCTGAGACCTCGACTATTCTTAAAAATGGCAAGTATGTAAAAGAAAGAGAGAAATGGAAGGTAATTATGTAAACACAAGTTAGATAATTCACAGTCCTGGAAATGTAACAGTCCAGCATGGTGTTTGCATGCATGCTGTTGGCTACTGTGTTGCTCCTCAACCTGTGTATGATTTTTCAGTCGTGGTGGCCATCTTTATGGTAGGGTGGTAACATCCTACCTCAACATTGGTATTAAATTTTACCACATAAAGTACGACTAATCTCTGCATAATGGTGAGCAACTTCAGCTCTTGGAAATGGGTGGCAGCTGAAGGTACTTGTGTCCATTCAGTTGGAGCTGAGTTTGGCTTTGCCTTAAAATACAGAGCTGAAGTCTGTCCGATTAAGTGTCCAGGAATCTGGGGTTTGTGACTCCAGCAGAGGACAGAACTTAGATTGTAGCCTGATGATGGTTTTCATCACTGTGTGAGAGATGATGGACAGCATCATGCTGTGCTTGCAGAGTGGCTTGCAAACTGATGCTTTGGATGGGTGAGCCAAAAGCGTAACTGGGACTGCAGTGCCCCATCGCTGTTCAGGTGAGGAGAGTACTCGTGATGTTCTTCTAATATGTGCTGAAATGTAGTATCTCAGCAGATAATTCTTTCCAACCTACTGGAATTTGATATGACAGAAGATATATTTTATGAGCACAGGAGTTGGATGTGTCTGAAATTTTGTAATTTGTGTTCATTTTAAATATTAAGCATTAAAAAACCAATCAGTTGTGACCATTAAAGATAGCATAGGCTTTTCAATCGTTGTAGCCAACCTGTTTTTCTGAACCTGCAACATTGTCATTTTCCTTTTGATATTTTATTAATGAAATGTGAATCGAATTTAGTGATGTAAACTAACATAATTCTAGGCTGTTTTTATCAGTTTTATCACATTGGGTTGTGAAAACGTAACAAACATGAATAAAATTTCACTTTTGAGCCTGTGTTTCTTTCCTTAGCTTAGTAAGATTTTACTGGTATTCCTTATTCCTCATTGATAAATAACATGAATGAAAATGTAAAGCTCCCATATGCTACATTTGATCCCAGGAATGATGATTTTACTGTAATGGAGGTTGGAATATATAAGAGTGGGCTTCTTTAAGGTCATATTGTTCTTCCTAATGTGTACTTTGTTCTTTTGCAACCTTGATTCAAGCTCCAGTTGAAGTTCTTGGCTGGTGTAAAAAGGTGTTAATATCCCTACAGGTAGCTTTAATTTTTTAATTTTTTTTATTTTTTTAATTTTCAGTGAAAGGCATTAAATGAGAGCTTTGCTTCCAGAAGAACAGGACAGAATCACAGAATGATTTGGGTTGGAAGGGACCTTCAAGATCATCTAGTTCCAACCCTCCAGCTGTAGGCACAAGTTGTATTAGCAAGTCTCCTTCCCCATTTTTTTAAACAAGGAAGAGTCTTCCTTTTTTTTAATAAGGAAGAGTATAAGCCAAACATTATACTTTAAAATGCAGGCTTGAAGAATCTTTTAATCAGGTTAAGACCTGGTATGGTAACAAGAAAGGCTTTTCATCATACTGGGAAGAACTGACATAAGCCAGTTATATAATACGGGAGCCTAATTGTAAATTAAACAGATTTGTTTATGCATCTTAGGTTTGGTTGTTTCCTGGGGAAATAAATTAATCTTCACTGTGTTCAGCTGAAAAATCCAGTCCCTCTGGCTCTTGGTTCTTAGTTTGCTGAAGTTTTCCATCATTGATTTTAACTTAGGTAATTTGGAGCAAAGCTGCCAATTTTACATAAAACATAAATATATGAGCTTGCACTATGGTTCAAAGGCTATTTTAGTAAAACATTTATAACTGCTCATTTATTGGTTGGGGTTTGAGTTAGGGCTGCTTTCTCAATGTACTGCTTCTACAGCTTTTCTGGTTGTCTTTTGTCTTTTAAAAAATACTTCCTTGTATCTAAGCTGTCGTCAACGGAGTTTTTAGATATTTCACATTACTCTTTACTAAGATAAACTGCATAAATAAGAAAAATTATCTTTATTGAGAGGGATGTGTGCTGTTCAGGAGAAGCTCAAGACTGAGCTCATTTGTGATATGCAAATAGAGGTGGGAGAAGGGAAATTTACTCTTTGGAAAATCAGTTCTTGTGATGTATTTTGCAGGCATGCTGTCTCTCATGTGCCAGGCCTTGTTTTAGTAATGAAGAGGTGTTTGCTTCCACTTGAAACAACATATGTAAGGATACAGCAAATGTGTAACTTCTGAAAATGTCTAAAATCTTGCTGTAAACTGAACGGAGTGTAAACCTGAGGATAATGAAAAATTCATTAGAGTCTTTTGGCTGGAAGCTGAAGTTGTACAAATTCAATCTCAAGCTGAGACATCATTTCCTCTTGGGAGTAAAATAAATATTAGAACAGCTTATTCAAAGATGGCTTTGACAGTGGCTTTAAAAAAATATTTTAGTATTTTTAAGGTGACATTAGCTTTTTTTATCTTGGAAAACTGAGCAAAGAAATCCAGCTTGCCATAGACTGCTTTGGGGAAGGGTTTTTTTCCCTGTTGAGGGGCAGCCAGCCTGAGCTGGTAATTCTGAGTCTGGGTTTGAGCTGTTCCTTAGACCAGCACGTATGTCCATGCACCAAAGACTTTCAGCATATTGGGGCATCTCTGTGTTCACACACTTCAGCACCCTGCACTCAGTGCTCAACAGGGAATGAAAATAAATGTGATTCCCCCTGGAATTTCTCAGGCCCTGACATCTGCTCCAAAACAATCAGAATTTTATCTGATAGTGGAGGTGATGGAAGCAAAGAGTATTTTTCTATGTGCTGACAAATATCTGCAGCCCTCTATGGAAAAACATTTTCTCATCTAGATAACGTAGGCGTGTGCTCCTACCCATGGAATGTAATCTCATGTATTTGTGCTGGACTGGACTTATTTCCAGCTGCATAAGTTAACAAGTAGAACTTAAGAGATTCTTAGCTAAATATAGTAGTCCCTTTGGAGATTAATTCTTGCTGATGCAGATCTGATTAGCTGGAGCAGGGAGTACTTCTGTGCTTATCTTGTGGTGGGAGGGAGGTCATGTGCAGAGTGCTTTGCAGATTAGGGTTGAGAGAAACTGTTCCTGAGATGTCTCAACAGCTCATCTTAGATGTGTTGTTTTCTGAGCCACTCTGCGTTTTCAGGCCCTAACATGTTGTCATGCCATGTGAAAAGTTGCTGCCCCGCTCAGCAGTCGCTCATGCTGCCAATGCAATGTGGGTTAAAGGAAGGGGAAAGGGGCTGGGGATCTGACAGAGTTATCCTAATGCCAGTTAATATTGGGCAATCTGTTCCATCTGTCTTTGAGAGGAACACTGAACAGGAGTCCTACCAACTATGCTGAAGCAGATGGCAGAAGTCATCAGTTTTCCTGGGAAATAAGGATGATGCATTCCTTATTCAGTTTTCTTGAGTAAATCTGCTGTTGATGTTTTCTTTCTCTAGTAAATTCAACTTTGTTGCCCCTTTCTCTGGCTTGCTGAATGTGCCCACTGCTTGTAACCCTTTGCAAACTGGATGCAATCCCCAACTTGTAAAGTCCCTTTACTTTTCTGAAGTCAATAGCCTTGTTCTGATTTTCACCTGTAGCCCATCTCTCTACATCCTTCTCTCATCTCTTCCTTCTGGTTTTTAATAGGTAGTTTGTATGTTATCAGTCATGGAGTTTCAGGTTGGTTGGTTGGCTCATGGCTTCTTTCCCTTGAATAGATTCTTGCTGTGTACTGGTAACAGTACATCTTGCAAGGGCTGCTGCTTCCAGGTACAAGACCTGCCTCCACAGAGGATGATGGTAGTAGCAGGATTGTTTATCATAGGGCTAGCTTAGTGATGAAACCCCCTCTCTGGAGGTGTTCAAGACTAGGCTGGACAGGGCACTGGGCAGCCTGGTCTAGTGGGAGGTGTCCCTGCCTATGGCAGGGGGGTTGGAACTCGATGATCTTTAAGGTCCCTTCCAACCCTAACTATTCTATGATTCTATGATTCTATATTTCAAAAGTTACTGCTCATTCCAGCCACAAGAGACCTCATGTTAACTTTACTTGGGACGCAGGGCTACAAATATGGTTAAGGGACTAGAATATCTGTCATGAAGAAAGGGTAAGGGACTTGGGTCTCTTCAGTCTGGAAAAAACAGGCCTGAGGGGGAATCTTATCAGTGCTTTTGATTACTTAAAAGGCTGGGTGGCCAATCTTTTTTTCAGTGGAGCCCAGTGAGAGGACAAAAGGTAAAGGGAACAACTTGAACATAGGAAGTTGCATCTAAACAGGAAGAGAAGCTTTTTACTTTGAGGATGCCAGAGCACTGAACAGGCAGCCTAGAGAGGTGGTGGAACCTCGTCTCTGAAGGTATTCAACATTTGCCCAAATATGTTCCTTTGCAAACTGCTGTAGGTGAACTGAACCTGCTCTGTCTGGATGATCTGGATGATCTCCAGTGTTCTCTTCCAGCTCCTACCATTCTGTGATTGTTTCAGATTTGTATGTGTTCATTTCTTCTAGTCTGGTTTTCTGATGTATTCAGATACACCTGCACTGATTAATTTGTCTGTTCTGTTTGGATTTCTTTCCAAACTTAGCGTACCTCCTGAAACACTTCTTTCTCAAGAGTGCCTTCATGCAGCTGGTGAAACTGCTTCTGATTGCCATTGTTGTGAATGTTATTTCTGTGTCTGAGGAAGAAGGATGTAATTTTGTTTCGTGTTCTCAAAATGAATGCCTCAACAACACTTTCTAGACTGTCTGTGAAACTTGATCATAAATTTATTTCTGTGTGATTTCTGTTTATGGCACGTTTTCCTTTAAAAAAGGACAGAAGTTTGGTTAGTGAACTTACTGGATTGTTGTGAAGATCTTTTGTGTAAGTTCATAAAAATATTTAATCTGGTTGTGAGGAGAGAAGGTTAAGGCATGTATTATCTGTAGTGGTGTTTTTATCTGTACGCAGAAATATTGAGGTATACCTGGGCCTTGATTATTCATAAATGTCAGTGGTTGCTAGGGCCATTGGGAGTTCACTTTGAAATATATGGAGCCTGATGGCTCTTCTTGCTTCTCCCAGTAACCAGTCACTGATTTTCCGTAACTGTTGAAATCCACCATCGTGACATTTCATGAATCTTCTAAGAGAGATAAGCAAGACAGATGCCTTGTTCCCAACTGACTTGATCAGAGGAATTCTTACCTGGAAAAAAGAAAAGGTTATCTCATTTTGTTCAGCCTCTGTATTCTCTGCAGAATCCTGAGTGACTGTCAAGTCACTCTTTGCTTTTTAAATTATTTAAGAGCCATCTTAGTTCTTTAAGTTGACATAGTCTGCCTAGGAAACTGAATTTAGGTCTACCACATACTTTAAGTGAAGGACGCTCCATCCTTCTCCTGCGGTGCCCCTCCTGACCTATATTCCTCCCTATGTTTCTAGAATTTATATGAATTATTTATATGGCATGATAGATTTACTTTGTGCTTTGCCAAAAGAGATAATAAATCTTCACTTCAGGGATTTTCAAACCTAGTTAAAATCCACCAAATTCTGAGACAGCTGCTAACAGCTAGAATTATTTGAGAAAAGAGACGTGGGAGTTATCTAGCTGTAATGTTGCTTCTTACTTACTGTAAGCAGAGGAAAAGCATTGAAGTACCAAATGGCTCACTTCAATGGGGAGAGTAATACCACAGATCTGTGGCATTCCTCTGTTTCTTAATGGGACATGGGAAAACAGAGGATTTTAGGACAGAGGTGAAGAAGAAGAGAAAGGCCAGGAGATGTCCTGCTCTAAACAATAGGAGAAGATTTTTTGATGAATAATTGATAGTCCTTCCCTTTGTATTTGCTTTGCTTTATCACCATACAGAGATACTCTCAGAATGGTGAGGCTAAGTTTTAATCTTCTCCTTGAAGATCACCTCATCTATTTTATTCTCTTCACCTTATCAGTTGCAGTATGTAATGACCTTTCTCTTCGATTCAGCCATCTGCCTGCTTCAGCTTTTATTTCCTTTACTGATGAGATGAGGCACATGAGTACCAGCGGCACGGGCATTGCTGCTGGCCTCAATGCCTGATTAGGATAAATAGACTTAAGTTGACATTTAAAAAGGAAATAGATCCTCTTTAAGATTCATGCTTACAAGCATTATTAAAGGAGTCTGGTGAACTGGGAATGTTTCCTGCTCAGAATGCAAAACATGAATATTCAGGCTGGTAGGATATTTAAGGAATATGTAGGTAAAGCCTACTTTTAAAGTCTTGCTCTATTTTAAGGCTTCCAGGTGTGAGCCCTGCACAACTGCTGCAATTACCAGCCTGCTGCGAGTGTTGTTTCTCTCTGGGTTTTGGGCAGCAATCATTTCTTCTCACCCATCTGTTCCAATGCTAACAGGGATCCCAGTCCTGTAGAAAAAGAATTGGTGGCTGAGGAAGCATATGTAGAATAAAATGGAGCAGTGGTGGGATAGAAAGAGACAAGTTTTCCTCCAAGAGCATCAAGCTCCTTGTCAGGGCAGAACTGAAGTTATCAAAGTCACCATTAATTTATTAGCACAAAGTTGAAAGAAAACAATGTAGAGCTTGGTAGTGCTGGGTGCTGAGATGGGTGGAGTCTGCCTCACCTCGTCAGTTTTTTCATTTGGTCCCCAAACCAGAGTCACAAAGACAAGGAGAATCCATGAACTACTTTCAATCCACTGGCATTGCTTTGGATCGATGGATAATGAGTGGAAATAGGTGAAACTGCAGCTTGAACAGCCTTTATTTCATGTAGTTGGTCAGATTTTGTCCATGTTTGGCAGTATGCATTTGCAGCCCAGAAGGGCAACCGAATCCTAGGCTGCATCAAGTGAAGTGTGACCAGCAGGTCAAGAGATGGGATTTTGCACCTCTACTCGGCTCTG